>APFE030109625.1:72275-124371 GCA_000404065.3 Pinus taeda | reverse complement strand
ATGACTAATTTGGGATATGTTCATTACTATCTTGGCATTGAAGTAACCCAACATCCAAAGTCCATATTTCTTTCTCAAAGAAATACATTGGAGATTTGTTAAACAGATTTGGCATGACAGAGTGAAATCCTCTTACCACTCCAATGGAACAAAACTTAAAGCTCACATCTATTGAAGGAAAGGAATTTGAGGATGCAACAAAGTATAGACAGCTTGTAAGAAGTCTCAACTACCTCACTACTACCAGACCAGACATTTCATTTTCTATTGGAATCCTCTCCAGGTTTACACAAAAGCCTTGTGAGGGACATTGGTCTGCTGCAAAAAGAGTTCTAAGGTACTTGAAGGGAACTCAAGACATTGGAATCAAGTATACACAGGTGGACGACTTCAGCTTGATTGGATACTCTGATTCGGACTTGGATGGAGACAAAGAAACTGGAGTATCTACTTCAGGATATGCTATGAGTCTTGGATCACGAGTTGTCTCTTGGAGATCATGCAAACAATCAGTTCCGGCAGATTCCACAACAGAAGTAGAATACGTGGCAGCAACTGAAGCAACGAAAGAAATTGTGTGGCTCAGGAAAATTCTTGAAGATTTGCAGGTAAAACAAGTACAATCAACTCCACTCATGATTGACAACACCTCTGCAATAAAGTTGGCCAAGAACCCAAAGTTCCATGATCGTACAAAGCACATCAATACTAAATATCATCTGATCCGACATCATGTTGAGGCCAAAAAAATCCATCTCCGTCATTGTTCCACAAATGAGCAAATTGCACACATCTTCACCAAAGCGCTTGGAAGAGAAAAGCTTGAAAGATTCAGAACGATGCTTGGACTCACCAACATCCCTTCAGATTAAGGGGGGGAATGTTGACACCTAATCTTCTGGAATGTGAACAGTCATCAAGAATATGAACTGATCAGTCACATTCATGTGTATATAGCAATAGTTACCTAATGAAATATTCGTATCAGTTTTTCTGGAGTTACTCCTGGCCTGACACAGGTACACAATGATTTTGAAGAACAGTTAAATTTTCCTTGAAGTACGACTTGCAACACCATGTCTAGATGAGGTTTGCATGGAAGATACAGAAATGACTGTTGAAAACAACATGCATGATGAAGATATTAATGAAATTTTCTATTATTGGAGTCCTAAAGAGATGAAATTGTATTATGCTTTTATGTTGTAGCATATTGATGATGAAAATTGCAATACAGAAGATAATGTGAGGCAGCAACCTACATACAAGTAGTTTTTTGAAGATATCTAGGACTTTCTTAGATAACTTATAATGATGGAAGACCTTCACCACAACTGAAGAAAATGAAATTTGAATACTTCAACAAGAAGAAAATGCTGAAAAAATTGAGAGGCTATAGGATCTAGAAAAAGAGAAGAAGAAAAGTTGAAGTCAATTTTCAAATTGTAAACCTAGCGGAGACATAGACCAACATGTACCTTAATAGCATTTTATGTGGTTGTAATTAAGGGGGAGTGTTGGAGAATGTAATTCCAACCACCTATTAGGTGTCAAAACCATCCCTCCAAGTGTCCTAGTTTAGTTTGACTAAGCCCAGTTTAAGTCAAGCTTAACTCTAGTCATTTATTACTGATGTTTCTAATCTAATCATATTTAAGTGATTTGTAATACTAAGAAGATCCAGTTCTTTGCTGCATAGTTTTGTTCTCTTCATTTTTTGTCAGCTACAATGGGCATACCTGTAATGAGTGCTGATAAATAGATATGTGCTTGAAGGAAAGAAAAAACCATAGATGCAATAAAAGTGAATTTTACAAAAAAAACATTTTATAATTTCTATGCAAATCCATAGAGGCAAGCCCATAGTGTACTGTAGACAATACCCATGATCAGAGGGTTTGCAATTAGGCTTTCATAATTTCTATGCAAAGCCACAAAAGAAAACCCATCATGTATTGCAGGCAATACCCATTACCAGTGGTTTTGCACCCGTATTATAATCGATTGTTCAAACGATGGACAGTTGAAGGGATTGGAATGGATAGATGGGTAAACAAGACTGCAATGAAGTGGAATACCTGCCAAATACACGAGAAGAAAGTAAGGTCTGAGTTATTGGCACCCGGTTTGCTGACAATGAATAATCAGTTTCCATTATGCATGTGAGATTTTGGTCAACTTCCATCATGCATGTGTGCCACTTGTATCTGGTAACCATAAGGCATCAGAGTTTCAATGCGTAAGTGCTCAGTTGTTTTTTGGTTTTATGGCGAACTATAATTTTATCAAATGTTACTTTCACATTTGGATTATTTTTTATTTCACATCAAAATCGAGCATCCTTAAATTTAAATCAAATTTTACATGCAATTCCCGAGTATTTTTCATCACACATCAGCATTGAACATTCATTAAAGTCACATATTGATCCAAGGGATCGCAATAGTGAAACACATGAGTGCTTAAAGTCCCAGATTGATCCAATGCATGAAAAAGGTGATACACATGAACAATCTATTATGAAGCTCCCAGGTGGATCCTCAACAACTACATGGTACTGGTGTTGGCAATCTTTGAGCAATGCTACCCAGAGAAAAACAACATAATCACATCTTAGAAAAAAAGAGGAAAAGAAGTAGAAAATCAAAATGTGGTAAGGATGTATGAAATAGTATAGAAGAAAAGGAAGAGAACAAAACAAAAGATCAAAATCCACAATTAGAGGAACTGACTTCATTAAAACCATGCTAGAAATTGGGCAGGATACGTGGATACGTGGAAGAAAAGGACATGGCAGAGGATGAATTTAAAGCTGATCTGGGATTCTAGTCAATGACTCGAGTAGACATATCAAAACTACCCAGACTACCCATTTTGTTGGAGCCAAGAAGAGGAAATATGGATTTGTAAGGCATGTGAAACAAGCTTTGGATTCACACAAGCATGAATTATTACTGCAGAGAGAGGAAAATAGTAATAGCCAAGTGGCATAAGATATGTTCGTAAATAATTCTAAGGTGCTAGAAGGGAGCCTTGTAGGAAATGGAGAAGAAATCACAAGTCAAGAGATTTCGATAGGCGGACTGCATTCTTGTTGGGTAGCAGAGCCCCCATAGTGAGTTTTGGGGGCTTAAAGCCCGAAGTTTTTGTCCATGTAATGTAAAGACCCCGCGAAATGTGGGCACAGAGTGAAAGATTCTAGGGTAGTCCACCCTAAAATATTGTAAAATTAATATAAAGTATGTCAGCCTACCCATGGTTTGTGGACCATGGGATTGTATATATAGAGCCAGGCTCTAAGAGTATAAAGTAGTTTTTGGGAAAAGTCTTATGATATTCTTTGATGATGAAACAACACTGAGTCTGTAATTTTGAGTCTGGGGTTGTAGTAAGAGATAGAGGCTCTGCAGCTGAGTGCGCAGAGGCTTAGTAGAGTCCGCAGCTAAGTGCACAGACACCTATAGCTGAGTGCGCAGAGAAGAGTCGAGTCTATATTGATCCAAGCTTTGAAAAGATTAATAATAAAGATTAGTTGATTGGTATAATGTGCATACTATTTATAGATCTGAACTTGAATTTTATGTGTGGATGATTCTTGCTTCTTTATCTGCGCGCACTTATTTGCATGTCTCTGGTTAAAGATCATCTTAGTAATTAAGGAACAAACCTTAACTAAGGAAGAACATGGTAGTTAACCTAGATCACACTTTCGTTAAGGATGCATGGTTCCATAGAACACCAGAAATTGTTGGGTACGCGTAATTCGATGAGCACAAAGGCTGGATTGGGCATCAATCTCCCACATCAAGACATCCCAAGGGTGCGAAAACTTGGTTCTACCACCCTCCCATACTACGTCACGTGAGACCTCAGTCCGCGCTGTGTGGACTGTTGCCGAAAGCGCCAGTAGTAAGGAGATTTTCTTGGCTAAATTCATTACCGAACCTAGGTCAGGCCCCAAGTAGCCAACAAATGGTTCTGTTGCTAGGACTAGGATCTCCCTAAGGGATTTCTAATGTCGGAAGAGTGGAACCCAGCGAAGAAGGAAATTGAAGAGTTGCTAGATCAGAAGATTCATGAGTTCATGACACAGGAAAACCAAACTCTGCAGTTGTCTGAGAAAAGTTGCATGGATTGCTATGTATATATGGAAATCCACAAGATTTTCTTTGCATCCTTTCCACCAGAGCTGTATGATTGGATCGTGAGATTAGCTGACAGCCAGGGAGATATAAGCTCGACCAATCGATAGTGTGGACTCTAGAGCTGGTGCGCAAGTTAGAAGCATCAAAGGACAAGATCATGAGATTTGTGGACAACTGGCTCAACCGGATAATAAGGAGATTCATCACTGATTTCACGATAGACACAACCGTGAGTTACAACGAAGCAGAGCGACAATTTCTCAAAGGACCGCGAGGTAAGTACATTAAGTCTTTGAATACCTGGATTAAGATGTTGTTATGTGAAAAGAGGGTTATGTGAATACATTAATGTTTGGGACAACGCGGAGTGGAAATATCTATAATGGTAGCGAGGGATTAGAAAATAGTCCCTTGATTTCACCTTCGGAAGAAAGCGAGAAGGAGATCACTCGGTTCTCTCCCATAAGTGTGGTCTCAGTTACCACCTCCATCCATGCCACCACCCATGTCACCGACCTCACCTCCATCTTCACCCACTCAACCTCCACTAACCTCGCAGTTTAGCATGGTGAATGCGATCAAGTTACCCATATTTAGAGGAGTAGGAAATGAGGACCCATATCAGTTTTGGTTTGTGGTAAGGGCAGTATGGGAAGCAAAAGGCGTTACGAATGATAATATCAAGAAGGCTACATTGGTGAGCACGCAGCAAGGTCACGCGTTGACATGGTACATCAAGCACTCTAGTGATCACCCAAACATGGGGATATCATAGATCCCAACGCATTGAATAGAGAATTTAGTCAGCTGAAATCCGAGACATAGTCAATCATTGGGTTCAAAGAGTTCGTGATGTTCTCGAGCGAGAACCCCTGGGATCTAGATTAGCGACTGAAGAGTATGATTCGCAAGGCTAATATGATGCTCACAGATGCCGAATACCACACATGGTTTGTGGCAACCCTAACACCGCACCTGAGGACAATGTTGTCACAATAGAAGCTTTCAACCCAAGCTAAAGCATTGGAGATGGCGATGAGGTTGCATGAGACTTCGATACAAGATCTTGGGTTGGGAGTTCAACAAATCCACGTGCAAATACATAACATATGCTTGGAGATGCAGAGTCTAAAGCAAGCTAGGACACCGCGACCAGAGGCATGGAAAGAGGTGTGCTGCATAAAATGTAAAGGCCAGGGTCACAACAAGGATCATTGTCCCTTATTCGTGAACTATTTGGCAGGATGGGGGTCAATGCCATTGAGACCAAAAGCCCAGGCAGAGCCAAGTGTGACACCAGCATTATGGTGCGCGATCTATCAGATAGGAGGGAAACACACAACCGACAACTACCATATGTTGCAAAGTGTAAAAAGGCCCCACAACAATTTTTCAGTGGGACATGAGGAGTGCACTTGTCACAGCGATGAGCTATTGATGGATTGAACTCTGGCTTATAGGATTCAAACGGAGACATGAGGCCTTGACCCAGTTGCAGGGATGGCATGCATTGGATTTCATACCTAAGGTTGAGGATGATGAGGAATGGGACTGGGAAGGGGCTACAGACAGTTGATTTGTTACAATTGTGGAGGACCAGGGCACTACGCCTGTGATTGCACCAATCCAACGAGGACATATTGTTCATATTTTGCTTAGTTTGATCATGAACTGGTGGATTGTCCTACGTTAATCACGCAGATGTGTGAAAAAGGAGTACTCCAGCTTCCTCAGACTCAGAATATCTAGATGATGAAATTTGAACCCCACGATGAAGATCCCAACATAAACATGATGCTCAGAAGTGGTGTGACCATAGGGGAAGATAAGGGGAAGCAACATGACGACGATACATGGGTTCGCAAGACTACTATGAAGGAACCTGAGCTTGACATGGAACCCGCAAAGGAGACGTTTATGTAAGCTAAGAAGAGCTTCGCAAAAGCCTCCACTTTAGGTAGTAAGGACCAACCGGAGTCGGGGATGGATCCTTCCATGCTTACTACCTTTATAGAGACATGCATGAAGTTGTTGCACGGCAATAAGGCAGTTAAAGGATTACAAGAGTTGATCACTTGGTGCACAGGATTAGGCAAACCGCGCATAGTTCGGAAGATGGGAAAGAATACATTGTGCACAGGCAGGGAGATGAGATTGATGGCATAGATCAGTGAATACGAAATTGATCAGGTTATCCTGGACCTAAGGTTGGACGCATATGTGTTACCTAAGTAAACCTAGGAATGCATGGATAGGCCTGTGTTGCAGTTGTCCCCTATTCAATTTCGAATGGAAAACCAAGGAAAGATCATGCCCATGGGAAGGTTGCAAGGAGTGACAGTTGATATTGAAGGTGCAAGGACACAGACATATTTTGAAGTGATAGAAATTGTCAATCGTAGCAGTCCTTATCCTATGTTGTTAGGAATCAACTGGGTGACGGATATGAATGGAGTCGTGAATCCGAAGAAAATGAAGATAATATTCGAGAAAAAGCCAGTCCGCTTGGTAGTACCATTAGACCCATCCGAAGGGGTGCGCTACATTGAACCAATATGCGAAGATGAGCTGGATTGTATTTACTAGATGACTACGCATCATCAGGATTGGGTGAATCCGACCACGGATGGAAGAATCTCATGGTAGCGGGACAGCTCCTGCACTTCATATTTAGATGAGGAAGTAGAACGCTGGTAGAACTGGTTACACTAGGTGACAATGCTAAATTGCAGCCTGATGATTAGATTACTTCATCGCCTGAAAACAAAAGCAAGGGAATGACAAACACATGAGGACGTGATAGTGTTATAGGAATTCATGGACAAATTCAAGAGCGTAGTGCCGAAAAAATAGTAGATATGGTGCGCGACTCTTGTACATGAACGCAGTACACATCCAAAGATTACGAAAATTTGGTGTGAGGATAGAAGGCGGACATGGTTACGGGTGGGAAGCTCTCAATGCCAAACGAATGTTGGGTAGCAAGGACAGAGAAGCTTGTGCATTCCCTTGTATTACCGAAGGTGGATTGTGCCATCTACAACTAGCCTAAGGATCGACATTAGGATCCAGCCGTAGCAACAAAAACAATGATGTGCACCACAAAAATGTTTCGTAGAAGCATTCAAAAGGGTATGCGGGATCCTCAATACGGTTCATCAGTCTAGCCAAACTGCTTGGGATCGGCGCATCCCAACAGTTTGATGGTTCTCTAGGGTTGAGTATCATCATATGAGCATAGAGACAATCCTAACAAGGAAGGGTAGAATCAAGGCCATACGGTTGTAAGGAAGGACTCCTCGAATAATTGGAATAATTCATAGGAACTAAGGGAGTGCACTGTATAACGACAAACGTGACATACTACTGAAGGCCAGGGTAATTGAGGATTGCCCATGGACTATGCTCACAGGTGCAGGGAAGATTTGCATAGGTGGTGTCCCCACCTAACTAGTTGTAGAAATCACAGTTTCATCACTCCAAGTATTTGAAAGAAAGTGCGGGACTATAAACAAGTCTATGTGAGAACTACACTGGAAGGAGGTTACACGCAGGGACAGTATGTCACAAGGATTGTGGTTGCACATAAGGGGTTGCGCTGCTCTGTGGGTAGACTGGAAGATGACCATTGATTTCACTGTTCATGAGAAGAGGTCCAATTTAAGGCAGAAAGGAGTGGGCATTGGGCAATAAAGGCCGAAATTAAAAGCTTGATTCGAGATAATGTGCTGCCAAGTAGGTATTAATGGCTCAGAAGTGGAGGGAATGGGCGAACTCAAATTCAACTGAAACTATAAAATCCCTTTGGCTAGCCTTGAGAAAACACTTGGTTGTTAAGTACTTGAGCTAGTATAGAGCATTGAGCACCAAGCACCCTTGCCACCCTTGAGTACGCGACCGAAAGGATCCGGTGTAGACACAATGACAGCTGCAACAACCAGAGTGTGATTCACGGAAGTTACCCCATAGCCCCGTGTGACCTAGGAGGAGCCTAGAGAGGTGGTGGTTGCATTAGAGATTCCAAAGTCCCCCCACATACCACGACCGTAGAAAGACAAGTAGACAATGGGACCAGTTCGGGTATCACCACGAAACCCACGATTTAGTAAATTATCAATGGCAGAGAAACGCAAAGCCATCACTCTTGAAACATAGGATGAGGAGGAGGATTTGTAGGCCTTGATCGCCCAAATTGAAGCATAGGATGATGAGACGAAGAATGTCTCCCTAGTACCATCGGCAATAAAGTTGCCCCCCTACATCGCCTTGTGGAAGGGGAAAGCCAACATACCCAAGGATTTGGAGGCCACGAAGAGTGCTCTCCAGACCTCGCTCCTTCGAGATGATCTAAGGTTTGACAGACCATCACTGGGATGGATACTAAGTATGAAGTTTAAATACTGGACCTCGTGGATGGCGAGAAGTTCCCTCAATTAGCCGTGGATAACTTGGTGAAACAGAAATGGTTACATGGAGTAGAGAAGGTTGGGTTAGTCAGTCTACGATGGATACCCCACTACCACCGCACACCCATCACCATCTTTGTCATACGACAACTGCCATGTTTGGTCCATGATGGGCGTCTCTGGCTGGCTGAGCCGATTCCTATTAAGGCCGACTTAATTCATTGGGTTTCTTAATTACTAGTTCAAGGGAACAACGCTGCAACCATATCAGGCAAGAGTAGTGACGCGGCACTCGCAAAAGAAATGAAGCCAAAATATAAACTGGAGAAGAAGAAGAGAGGGTACGCAATAGAAAGCATCAAGGACTGGGGGGTGCTCATAGCTACCCAGCTACTGGCTGGTAAGTTGATGAGGAAATGTCACGCAAACGAAGTACTGACAACCATAATCGCGTTGGTAGAATAGTACGCAGAGGGGGTCCAATTTAACTAGCCACAATTCCTCTGCGACAATTTTTTGATAAATTGTAGAGAAGTCCAGGAGCAGGCTAAGACCTTCCATTATGCGTGGTTCCTCTTATCCATCCTGTTGGTTGCAGGAGAGATGTCGGTGCATGGCCAATCTCCTGTGGTTGAGGGCGACCTACCTGAAGCCGTGAGGTATGCCTAGCTATGGGTGACAAAAGACACGATGAGGATTTATGACATAAATGTTTTTTGGGTGTTCGTAGAGGAAAGTATAAAAACATGGATGGACCACAGGCCACGCTTATCCCCAACAGTACATAACAGTTTGAAAAGTGCGGCAGAATTCAAGGCAAATATGCATAACCTGTATATCCGTGACCGTAAGGATCCTGCACGCACATGGGCAAAGCTCTCGTTCATTGCAACGGATGAAGCAATCTTTGCGGTAATGGAGTCGTGGCCTCTAGAGTGGCACACCCTAGACTTGACCGCAATGGAGAAGATTGCCAAGCAATAGCAAAAGAAGGACTCCAAGTTGCACATTACACTGCTGGTTGAAAAAAGGCACCATGATAAGGAGAGTGCCACACAGCTGAAGGTGGCCGAGGTAGCAGTGACAACATAGACAGAAGATACCACAACCACACCAATCAGGGAGCCCGATGAAGGCCATGAAATGTCCACGTAGCTAGACATATAGGGGGAGGTTGAGACAAAGGAACGTCTGGACCCTACCGCAAAATCGACCCAACTCAAGAGGTTGCGCGTCCAAGAGAAGCCAACTGCATAGAAAAAACCAAAGGGAACAAAGACCTCTGAGGGAGCTCTTCTTCATGATGTCACTAAGGATGCTCTTGAAGAATTAATGACGGAGCAAACAACTCTGTTGGGGGTGCTCGGAGCATAGTAGCAGGCATTACTGGTGCAACCCCCAATAATGATGACATCGTACCTTGTGGCAGGTGCATTTGATGTTGAGCAGATGTTTTGCACTCGCACAATGAACACGTTGGTATTATTAGAAGGCACAATCTTAGCAGAAGCTAAAGGTAACATAAAGGTCTGGGGGTTGAATTTGGCCGCCCTTCCTAGAGAAACCTTATACCAGTTGTAGGATGGGGTAATTACTGGGCTTCGTATGAGGGAAGGTCGCGCCCTTCAATTTTTGAGTGAGAAGAAGTTAAATTTAGAACAGCTAAGCCTATAGCACGAAAACCTAGTCGCACAAAACCAGGGATTAGAACAGCCCATGAAGGAGGCCTGTAACAACATATCAACGTTGGTCGTGCGAGTGGCACTCCCCACCGCAGAAAAGATTCACCAATTAGTAGCTGGAGTCTACAAGAACCAGGAGGAGGTCGCGAAGTTTCAGTTGGAGCTGAACTTGCAGATCGCGGAGCTGCAGCTAAAGGCACAACCCTCTACACCCCTAAAAATCAAAGAGCATTTCCATCGTGCCATTCAATTGAGGTTCAAAGTGATAGAGCAAGTTGTACATGACTGCATGGGATTGTTGGATCAGTCCCTCTTCATGCTTACTTCACTGCAGGAAGACCCAACACTACAACACATAGAGACAGAAGCGTGGGAGTTGCAGCAGGCCTATGACAATATCCGGGGGACTATGCAAATGGTCGCCCTTACTCAGTGATTGGCCAAGATGAGGGAGGCCCAGGCTCTAAAGGAACAAGTGGATGCTGCACGCCAAAAAGAAGTAGGGCGTAAAGCACGCATCTAGCCTTGGCTTGAGGAAGCGTTCACAGTCATCGCTACAATCGAGGGGAAGCTGGACCAGATGCAGGATACATATGCACTCAGGCAAGAAGGTGCCTCTGATAACGTTGCATCAGAAAGTCACGTACAATTGATACAACAGACATCAGAGGAATGTGTGGCAGACATCAGCGAAGCACAGAAATTTCTATATGGACTCCGAGCAAAGATCAGCACACCCGCTGAGTGACTCGGGATGAGTCACATTGATTGTGTTGGGGGCCTGTTGGGCAGTGGAGCCCCCATAGTGAGTTTTTGGGGCTTAAAGCCTGAATTTTTTGTCCATGTAATGTAAAGACCCCGTGAAATGTTGACGTAAGGTAGAACAGTCTAGGGTAGTCTACCCTAAAATATTGTAAAATTAATATAAAGTATGTTTGCCTTCCCATGGTCCGTGGACCATGGGATTGTATAAATAGAGCGAGGCTCTAAGAGTAGAATGTAGTTTTTGGGAAAAGTATTACAATATTATTTGATGATGAAATAGTGCCGAGTTTGTAATTCTGAGTCTAGGGTTGTAGTAAGAGATAGAGGCTCTGCAGCCGAGTGCGCAGAGGCCTAGTAGAGTCCACAACTGAGTGCACGGACCCCTGCAGCTGAGTGCACAGGGAAGAGTTGAGTTTGTATTGATCCAAGCTTTGAAGAGATTAATAATAAAGATGAGTTGATTGGTATAACGTGCATCTTATTTTTAGATATTTACTTGAATGTTATGTGTGGATGATTATTTCTTCTTTATCTGCGTGCACTTATTTGCATCTCTCTAATTAAAGATCATCTTAATAATTAACAATAAACCTTAACTAAGGAAGAATAGGGTAGTTAACCTAGATCACACTGCGGTTAGGGATGCACAGTTCCACAGAACACCAGAAACTGTTGGG
The DNA here is from genome assembly GCA_000404065.3 of Pinus taeda. Classification (NCBI taxonomy): domain Eukaryota; kingdom Viridiplantae; phylum Streptophyta; class Pinopsida; order Pinales; family Pinaceae; genus Pinus; species Pinus taeda. The sequence continues at coordinate 112,696 of APFE030109625.1, read as the reverse complement.
TACGCTTAATTTTGGTGACCGTGAAGGATGTATCGGGCATTGATCTCCCACATCAAGACATCCCTAGGGTGTGAAAACTTGGTTCCGACACCGTCCCATACTCCCTCGGGTGAGACCCCAGACCGCGCTCCACATATTATTGCTGAAAGTGCTGGTAGTACCGGGATTTGCTTGGCTAAACTCACTGCTAAACTTGGGTCAAGCCCCAAGTAGCCAACAATTCTAATGCAAACAATAAATCGTCAAATTCTTCCGACAGTGCACTATACAATGATCTAAACCACTTACTATACAATTGTGGTTAACTGCTACCCTAGTAAAATTGAATGCTAATTGGTTTCCTTATATATGTACAGATTGCCTAGATGGACTCTTGCTAATGGATATCACCCATGGCTGTGCCTAGGCAACAAATTTTTTCTTTGTGCTCATCTTGGTCAGGTTTTTCCAATCATAATCATCACTTTAATAAATGTTTTAATTTTTGGTGAAGTTGAATTTTTCTAAAAGTTTTAATTTTTGGTGGCCCATACATCTATTTTTAGTTTGTAATTTGTAAATATTTTTATAATTTGCAAATATTGTGTCCCACCTGGTATAATCCGATGGTTTCTTGCAGCGAGTTTTTATTCGAGTATTTACCATTTCAATACCCTGTAATAGAGTTTGAATACAAAGTTTTTATTTAAGTATTTATCATTTCAATACTGTGTAATAAAATCAAATATTTCAGTACCCAATTATTAGTTTAGTTTCAACACCAAGTGATCAAACCAAGTTACAATTTCATTACTAAATACTTTAAACCAGTACCCAATAAATAGATTCAGAGTACAAAGTAAACAGAATTAATCTAAGTTTTCTTCAATCATTTTAACTAATTTCTTATCTACCAATATATGTGATTATAACATAGCAGTTGAAGTTTTGTTATGTCACCGGTTTCAAGGATCACAGTCTCAACTAGCGTAAAATCAAACCATGTTCTTTCTTTTGCCTGGTTTCCTTCCTAGCTCTTACTCCTCCCCTTCCTAGAAACATGTCAGTATGTCCTCTCTATTTGCACGTTCTGGCCCGCAGCAGCAGAAAGGCTGTTGGATCTCTGTTTGCACCTTCTAGCCAAGAGCAATAACAGTAAGGTGGTTGGAACAGTGAGGTCAACATTTTATGTCATTAATGATTGGATTCCTACTCTTGTCTTTCTTTAAAGCACTAAAGTAGAGAGAAGAACCACTAGTTCTATGTAGCCTTGAGTGGTATATAAGTAATTGGTGAAGTTGGAAGTTTCCAATTCATGGATAGCAATACATTTTCATCACCTGTGCTCTTAATTAAATCATGATAGGCTATCATGATTGATCTGAAAATGGGGCACTTAGGCTTCTTGTCTAACTTCCAAGAACCTCTCCCACTTCCAAAGCTTTAAATTTTTACAAGTCTTCATGATTAACCAATGCAAAATTAAAAATGTGCTTGAAATATGTGTATGCTTGTGTTTATTGTTTACTGTTAAGTGCTGTAATTATTGTTGCCTATGATAATATTTTAAATACAAAGAACAATAAATAATTCAGCAAGTAAAACACACACATAACAACAATATTAATTTGTAGTTCACCCAAACTCTTGGGCTACGTCTCCGTGAGCTCTAGTTAACTCAACTAGGCTCTCTGGGATTATGGCAATAGTTATTTTATAAGTCTTTGACTCAACTCCTTTGGCTTTTGCAAAACACGATGGCTTACTTTACCATCTCATCCCCGGCTCTGAATTTCTCAGATTTCTAGCTCTGGCTCTGGCTCTGGCTCTTGGCTCTAGCTCTAACTCTCGCTCTAGCTCTCGGCTCTGACTCTAGGTCTCGCTCTTTGGCTCTGGCTCTAGTTCCAGTGCTCAGCTCTCACTCAGGCTCTCACACTGGCCCTTTGGCTCTGGCTGTGTCTCATGGCTCCCGACTCTTGCTTCCCTGAGCTCTTTATTTTAGCCTCTGCGTGCCCCTATGAGTTGCTCAACCTCCAAGCAACTCCAACAACCTTCAGCAACAATAAACTACTGTCAATTGAGCTCTCTGGATTTTCAATCAACCTCTAAGTGACCCCAAAGACTCTTTGTGTGCTTAGCTCTTGCTCGTTGTTCGCTCATCCTGCTCTCTCTCAGTTTACAACTCCCTGGGCTTCTCACTTGAACTTCAAGAGACTGCCTTGGCTAAATTTTTGCTTCTGCGCTGCCTCCTTCACCTCGACCTCTTGCTTTGGCTTCATTTTCAGCAACAAAAATAATCAACAACAACAACCAACCAAAGAGAGCCCTCATTTTGTTGTTCTGTGGCTTTTTAAGCCAAATCGGTGTTGCCTGTTCATTTTGCCTTTCGGGCTTCCTGTCTTCCAGCCTTTTTTTGCTCAAATCCCTTCTTTGAGTGTTAGCAATCATTTCTAAATTCCCTTTGGGATGGCGCCCACCTGTGTTGTAACGAAAGGGGCAATCGACGCTCGAATCCTTCAAAAACAATCGCTTTATGTTTTACACAAATAATGCTATAAAGCGTAGGAAAATCTGCAGAGAACAATGTTCTGGACTTCAAATTTTCGTAATTGCGCTTTATTTTCCTATCAGATCCACCCATAAGTTGCCATCGCATGTCACAATTGCCTTGTCCTAAGGTTTCCCTTTGTATTTCAAAAATACATTAAAACATGGCAAAATCTAGCTTATTGTCCTTGAAATTATATGCAATTGCATTTCGGAACCCTTTCGGGTCCGGTTTCATCGCATTGGGCGCTTCCCTTCATATTTTGTTTATTAAACAAAATATGCAAAATACATAGAAAATGTTCATTTGGTGGATTTCAAAATATATGGAATGCAATTTATAACTCTATTGGGTCTTGCCATTGCATCGTTTATATATATATATATATATATATATATCGCCCCATTCCATTGTATAGCTCAGATTGTGATCCACCAATATCGGTGATCATGATATCATATCGCCCGGGGTCCCGCTTTTGCCTTGTGCTATCGCCGTTTATTATCTGCCGATTTCGGCAATCACACCATCGCATCAGCTTGGGTGCTTTGCCTTGTGTATACCCTGCCTACCTCCAATCCGACCCATCGATCCGATCATCGGAAGTCACTAATGAGGGGTGCCTTCCACCTAACTTTAAGCCTTGGCCTCATGTGATACGATTTTCCCTTATAAGGGTCTTATGCCCATTTTTAAGGATTTTTTCCTCTTTTTCGAAAGAATGAGGGGAGCTTCTGTTTGTGATAACTTCGTCATCTGAAGTCCATTTTCACCCATTCAAGTTGCGTTGGATTTAGAATGAAGGGGTCTCTGCAATGTGACTATTTCTTAGAGTAGCCTCCGACTTTCATTTTCCTATGATTTACAAAGGATGTGTGCCATTTGGCACCTTTCACCTCTTATTTGAAGTCTTTTAGACTTAAATATTTATCCAGGATCCATTTTTGGATCACACTTTCCCACTAAGAGAACTTTTGGTTTCCAAAAGACTGATATACTGAACTGAACAGTAAATGAGAGTGACTCACCCTCTTCTTTCAGCCTCCCTACACTTGCCTTGCATAGTGACTCTGGACCAAAGTTTTTGACCACTTCCCTTCTTGGATGGGCTGGTCTTCCTGGGAGGAACTGTCTTCCTCCTTGCCTTTCTGCAGAACTTCTACTGAACTAGTCATAGAAGGTGGTTTGAACTTATTTGCCTTGATCATTGATCTAAGGTGGCTCAAACAAATGTGAAGTTCATCTCCTTCACAAAAAGTCTCATTTGCACCTATTTGAAAAATTGTCAACAACAGCTATTAACAACAATAGAAACACAGACAACAACTGGATGGACTAGACTCCTGCTTCAACAAAAGAAATAGATTTCACATTTTGTGAACATTTCCATGTCTTACATCTGCATACAAATGATGGACTAGATAACAAGCCTACAAAACATGCCTTTAAACAAATGACCCTTTAAGTCAAGCATGTAGAAAAAGACCATTAGGACTCTTTTTTAAAAGATGAAACACTTCATCAATATCTCCATTTGGAGACCAAGTTAACTTCTCCCAAGTCAACATGGCATCACCTGCATGTCAAAGCAATCAACCCTTCAAGTTAATCACACATACATGTTCAGAAACAAGGAAATCATCAACATCCTTGTGTTCATGCACATCATTCTTATGCATGCATTTCATCCCTTAGCTTTCACTTACGCACACTGTACTTTCGAACCTGAAATGAAATATAATGTTTCATCCTTCAACTTTAACTTAAGTACACTATACTTTCGATGCTGAAATGAACATAATGTTGTAGGAATAAAGTGAGTCTGCCTACTCAACTTTCCCATTCTGTAACTTTCATTCCATTAGCAAAGAAATGCAATAAATCAAAAGACAAGCATCCTTTTGCAACAAAACTCGTGTGCTTCAATGATTGCCTTGAGGTCCTTCGAGATAAGGCGAATGCCTTCAACCGTTCTTTCTTATTATCCTCTCCTGGACTTCGCTATCCATAGCTTTTCCCTTCACCTTTGCAAACTCAAACAACAGTGAGTTTACAAACAAGCATACATCAATTAGACAATCACTCCTTGACTGCTTAACAACCTTCAGACATGCAATCTCTGCTATGTCAATTGAGCACTCCGATATAACCTTCTTAAAGGTGCGGTTAATCAAACTTAAGCTCTAATACCACCTAATCTGAAAATGGGGCACTTAGGCTTCTTTTCTAACTTTCAAGAACCTCTCCCACTTCCAAATCTTTACATTTTCCTAAGTCTTCATGATTAACCAATGCAGAATTAAAAATGTGCTTGAAATAGGTGTATGCTTGTGTCTATTTTTTACTATTAAGTGTTGTAACTACTGTTTCTTATGCTGATATTTTAAATACAAAGAACAATAAATAATGCAGCAAGTAAAGCACACACATAACAACAATATTAATTTGGAGTTCACCCAAAACTCTTGGGCTACTTCTTCATGAGTTCTAGTTAACTCAACTAGGTTCTCTGGGATTATGGTAGTAGTTCTTTTACAAGTCTTTGACTCAACTCCATTGGTTTACATAGAACATGATGGGCTTACTTTAGCATCTCATCCCTGGCTCTGAAGCTCTCGACTTTCTGGCTTTGGCTCTGGCTCTGGCTCTTGGCTCTGGCTCTGACTCTAGCTCTAGCTCTTTACCTCTGGCTCCAATTCTGGCTCTCGGCTCTCACTCTGGCTCTCATTATGGCCCTTTGGCTCTGGTTGTGGCTTGTGGCTCTCTGTTCTAGTTTCTCTGAGCTCTTTGTCTCAGCCTCTGTTTGCCTCTGTGAGTTTCTTGACCTCCAAGAAACTCCAGGAACCTTCAACAACAACATGTTGCTGTCAATTGAGCTCTCTTGCTTTTCACTCGACCTCTAAGTAACTCCAAAGACTCTCTGTGTGCTCAGCTCTTGCTTGTTGTTCGCTCAACCTACTCTCTCTCAGTTTACAGTTCTCTCGGCTTTTTACTTAAACTCCAAGTGACTCCCTTGGCTTTTTTTGCTTCTGTGCTGCCTCCTTTGCCTCAAACTCCTGCTTTGGCTTTTCTTTCAGCAACAAAAACAATCAACAACAGCAACCGACCAAAGAGAGCCCTCATTCTGTTGTTCTGTGGATTTTTAAGCCAAATCAGCGTTGCATGTTCATTTTCCCTTTCGAGCTTCCTGTCTTCTAGCCTTTGTCTACTCAAATCCCTTCTTTGAGTGTTAGCAATCATTGCTAAATGCCTGGAGGGACGGTGCCCACTTGTGTTGTAACGGAAGGGGAAATCGGTGCTTGAAAACGTTGAAAAACAATTGTTCTATAGTTTACACAGAGAACGCTGTAAAGCACGGGAAAATCCATAGAGAACACTGTTCTAGACTTCAAATTTCGATAACTATGCTTTATTTTCCTATCGTATCTGCCCGTAAGTGGCTGTCGGATGTCGCAATTGGCATGTTCCAAGGTTTCCCTTTGTATTTCAAAAATACATTAAAACATGGCAAAATCCCGCTTATTAGACTAGAAATTATATGCATTTTCATTTAGGAACCCTTTCGTGTCTCGTTTCATCGCATCGGGCACTTCCCTTCATATTTCATTTATTAAATGAAATATGTAAAATACATAGAAAATGTTCGTTTGGCAGATTTCAAAATATATGGAATGCTGCTTATAACTCTATCGGGTCCCCGCCCATTGTGCACATCGTGTATATATATTTTATAATAAAATAATATTATATTATATATTATATAATTTATATATTATTATATATATATATCGCCCCGCTCCATTGTATATCACTGATTGTGATCCACTGATATCGGCGATCATGATATCGTGTCGCCCGGGGCGTCACCTTTGCCTTGTGGTATCACCGATTGTGATCCGCTGATTTCAGTGATCGTACCATCACATCGGCCTAAGACCTTTGCCTTGGCTATACCCTGCCGCCTCCGATCTGATTATCGAAGGTTGTTGATCGGGGATGCCTTCTGCCTGACTTTAAGCCTTGGCCTCATACAATGTGATTTTCCCTTATAAGGGTCTTTTGCCCATTTTTAAAGGATTTTTGCCTCTTTTCCCAAAGAACGAGGGCAACTTCTCTTTGTGATAACTTCTTCATCTGAAGTCCGTTTTCGCCCATTCAAGTTGTGTTGGATTCAGAATGAAGGGGTCTCTACAATGAGACTATTTCTGAGAGCAGTCTGCAACTTTCATTTTCCACTGATTTACAAAGGATGTGTGCCATTTGGCACCTTTCACCTCTTATATGAGGTCTTTTCGATTTAGATTTTTATTCGGGATCGATTTTTGGATCAATGATATGTCTATGCCTCAAAGGAAAGAAGAGTGAGAGATTCTATTTTTCTATTCGCCCACTACATTGGGTTCATTGGACATCCGAGTTGCATGGACCAATCGATCAACCAAAGGAAGATTTTTTTTTCTTTTTTTCGAATCACCCAATCCTTCGAGCTCCTTGGGCATTGGGCACCTGAGTTGCATGGATCAATCGATCAACCAGATGAGTAAGCACTGAGTGAAATTGAAGGTTGTGATGAGTGGCGAGACCTAGATCCAAATTGAAAAGTAGTTTCATTCACATATACAGATGAAAATTCATGCGCTTGGAGGCTACAACTCCCTTATTGCAAGGCGGTGCATGCAAAGCTGAACATGTGGTGATAAATACGAGCAACTGGAGGGTACGAATCCCTTATTGCAAGGTGGTGCATGCAAAGCCCAAAATGTGGCGATAAATGCAATGTGGTGGGAATGAAAGGTGGCGCATGTAGATAAGAATACGTGGTAGTGGTGATAAATATGAGGGGTTCATGGAAATTGAATGTGGTTATAAAATTGAAGAAATTCAAACCGCTTATATAACTAGGAAGGAATATGCGATTAAAATATGTTGGAATAAAATGGAAAAAATATAAAACTGAGAAATTTTGAAGGCGTATAAACTTTGTATATAAGTGTGAAGGAATATGCATTTAGAATATGTTGCGGAAAAAATATAAAACGGGGAAATTTTGAAGGCATATAAAACCTTGGATATGAGTGCCAAGTGGAAAAAATATAAAATTTGGAAATGTTGAAGGCATATAAGACTTTGGATATAAGTGTGAGATGTGGAAAAATATGTCTCGAATGGAGCGAAGGCTGCTCAAAACCTTTCGCCCAATCAAAACTCGTGAAAATAAAAAGTACGTAATTTTAAATTTGAAATTTTATTGAAACATTGGTTAAACTGTACCATATGAAAATAGTCAAAGCAACTAATATACCGTCAAACATCTATCGATCACTATATACCATACCTATGAGCAGGTATAATAAGTAGCCAATTGCTTGTAAGGGAATGCTGATAAGAGTGCGGAGACATTTCAAGCTGGTGCATTCAATATAAATTTAATTGAATTAAACATATATGCCATTTGTCATATTGTGAATCCAAAGAAAAAAGGAAATTCACGAAGTCCAATTCCAATATAGATAATTTTTGCACAAGAAGTAAACATCAATTCTCTATATTTTTCCATTTTTTGAAAAATAGAAATTCTTAATAAATATGTTAGTGAATATTAAATGGTATTATTATTAACCATGGTCTTAAAAATTATTAAATTAAAAATATTGTATTTTGATTTTCATAACCAAACAAATAATTTAATATATTAATTTTTAAAGTAATTTTTAATCTAAAAAATGCTTATATATATATATGAATTATGGCGATAAGTAGAATTCTCTATAATATATATATTGGTTGTAATACAATGCTTAATTAGTTCTTAGATCTTATTTCCGCTGAAGTTGTTTCAACTCTTCAACAAACATATAATCCTATACATGTATGAGCTTTTTTTTTATGAATAAAAATGTCTTGTGCAAGCACTTTTTATGGTGAGCTAGCCTCACCTTGAAGTTGATCATTTATTTCATGTTTGTTCTTCCATAATTCTAGATTTGTATCAGAGTGTGCCGTGAGAGAAGAGTGAATTTGTGTAGTGCTCAAGCCATCTTTGTGTTGTCTTATTTATTGGTGATTTGTGGGTGGAACCATTTTTCAATTACGAGTTCTCTCGCCCTTACGATGATGGAACTAGGAAGACTCACTGAAGTCAGATTGATCATTTCATTCACAAACATAGAAATTTATAAAAGTGAGCCATAGATTCTACAACAATTTGCTAGTTGTCTTTTATGATTCAACTAGACCTGCTGACTACCACCACGTGTTGTTGACTATTCATCATGGGAATAGGGATTGGACAACGCGATTATTCTAACAAACCTCCCCTTAATCATGACGACCTAAATTTTAAAGTGTCTTCTGGTCTCAGTCTCAACTAAGGCTTACAACAGTACATAAAAAAACTTGATAAAAAGGCTTTCTTATTTTGTTGTTGACTTCACACAGCACAATTCTCTTTAGTGGACAACATTCCTATCTGCCAATACTCCACTAGATATTCTTTGTGAAATACACCACACAAGTGTCACGGTCTTCATCAAGAGACACTCGGTTGCAGACTCTCCTATCTGTAAATACTCCACTGCATACTCTCTACGCCACATAGGTGTCACAATCTTCACCAATGGACACTTTGTTGCACACACTCTTATTTGCCAACACTCTATCAGATCTACGCTAGAGAGTTGTTGCAATCGTCATCAGCAAACACTCAGTTACAGAGACTATTATCTTTTAACACTCCATTGGATCTACGCCATACAAGCATCAAAATGTTCATAAACGAACACTCGGTTACAAACTCTCCTATGTGCCAACACTCCATTGGATCACTTTCTTCACCATACAGGCATCATAGTCAACACAACCCTCTTCAACGGACACTCCACTAGAAACAATACTCTCCAACAACACCAATGACAAGGCATACTCCACTTTCCCTTCAAAACCACTGTACACCTCTTCACACCACAGAGCCCACAGATCTGCACACCATTGAGTTTACAGCTCTCGCTCTGAGCTCACACGCTCCTAGGCTCACTCTTATGCCCTTTGCCTCACAACACTAGACTGCACACAGGAGACTCAGATTCGTCCTATAGCAAATTCGGCTCTAATAATGAGCCGAGCAAGGCGACCTCCTTTCGTGGCTCGATCTCCTGATCAGGCGTCTCCACTACACACTATGCACTCCGCGCTACTCTACTCATTATAGGACAACAACACAAGACTCCAACAGGGATCTTCTCCTGTAGTGAATTTCTTCTCCTCTAGGTGGCTCGATTCAACCTCAACGGCGTCCACGACCTTTGGCTCTCCTTAGCGCTCTTCACCCAACATATCTCTGCTAGATCCACTATCCACACCCTCCCACCATGGTTGCCACGCCAGCAACTTGCACAAAACAGAGTAACTTCGAAAAAATAGCTTGACACTGCCTTCAAAAAACATAGATAGTATCTTCAGTTCACAACACAGTCCTCTATTGTGATTATACAACACAATCCACACGACCCACACAGGGTTTCTTCAAACGCTTCAGCCTTGTTGCGTCCTTAACATGATTACACCACCACTCAATCACAGTTAGACACAATCGGGTGGCTCTATAAATCGGGCGGCCTTTACACACTCCAGGAGGTAGCTCTTAACTACAAGAGGCCTTGCCTCTCCTTCGCCGGAACTCTGGAGCCAACAACTCTATTCCACAGCAGATGATAGAACGGTTTGTAGGTTTCTCAGAATCGTAGACCATGGAATCTTCGACAAGACAACACAACTTGTTGCACGCGGCCTTCCAAGATCAAACAACGGTCTGCTAGTGTGATGTCGGCCCAGGTATAGAGTCAACGACACCAGAGAGGTTGACTTATATTCTGCTGATCCGCAACTCACAATCCCACGAACTATCAGGTTTGCTACTCTGCCATTGCTTGCTGCTTCAAATGTAAAACACCTATACTAGTTGATAATGAACCAGTTTATAAGTGTTCGACTGCTGGAAAATGTTTCCAGATGTTGAAGCCACCAAATTCCCCAGGTAGTTGTAACTCAATTTATCTTCTTGTTTGGTTAGATAGTTCTTTCTGCGTGGCGGGCAATCGAAGAAGCGCGTGGCGATTCAGGTTCACACCCACCTCTTTCTCGGTTTCATAAACTCGCTGAATGTGGGGTTACCCAAATACAAGAAAAAGGGTATGAACAATGACCCTCACAGCTCTAACGCTTAACACAATCTCTTCACACACAATCTCTGCACTTCGCAACAACACTAACTGATGTCGCACTCCACCACAGGCAACAACTTCGACAAGTCAGACCATGGCTCCTTTGGTGTGCCTCTTCCATTGTCTCTGTGCCCACCTCAACTTTCGCACACATATCAAATCGAACAACCCAACAGAGAACAGAGTTTCTTCTACGGTCACCGAGCCCTCACGACCCAGAACAGACTCTCTTCTACAGTCACCGAGCCCTCACGACCCATAATGGGCCTTTGTCATTGCCTTTAAACACTACGCTGAAATCCTCGGCTCTGATACCAGATGATGGAAGTCAGCTTGGTCATTTCATTCACAAACATAGAAATTTATACAAGTAAGAGTTGTAAATTCTACAACAATCTGCGGACTGTCTTTTATCAACTACACCTGTCGACTACCGGCGCGTGCTGCCGACCACTGTCCTGAGAACAGGCATTGGGCGGCGTGATTATTCTAACATATGAGACATGCATGTCGGGAACAGACTGCAGGAGTGAAGGGTGAGGATGTGAGGGAATTGCAATGTGTGAGTCTTCGATATGTGGATGTGTGAAGCGCAGCTGAGAGACAAGTTAGATCTTTCTTATAACCAACAGGCTCGATGCGTTGGAAAATGTAGGTACTGAGAGTTTCACGTGGTACCATGAAGCCTGAATTTTCAAGGTAGCTGTCTTTTGAGCTACAAATATTGATCATGCAGATGTCAGTGAGGTAAGGGCTTGTGAAGCTGGTGTGAGTGAACGCAGCGCGTATGGACCTGGTGAGAGTTTCCCACTGCAGTTTGGCTGCGTCGAGCATACAGTTGTCAAGGCATTGTATTTGAGGTAAATCATACTATTAATCGTGTGTAGGTAAATCTAAGCCACTGATTGTTTTGAGGAGAGGTTGGGATCATAAAGTAGTGCGTTGGGAAAGCGTTAATACATATGCATTAAGCGTTGCCATTTTGTTGGAGAAATATTGTTGATGTTGTTATTTTGGACCAAGGTCACAGCGGATAGTGGTTGTACTGTCATGTGCATGTGAAAATGGTCCCTGCCATTTGAGTTGAGGGCACCGTGACCCGCTAGATAAGAAGGGTCATGGATTTGTCTGCTGCATTCCCATCGTCTTCAGGTCATGTTTGGACGTGGGCACTATTTTGAATAATTGAGGGGCAAAAATAAAATACAAGTACGACTCGTGTCTTCAGAATATCTTAACTGAAAATTTCATTATTCACGACAGAATTAGGAAGCTCTGCAGATTTTGGTGTTTTCCTAGACAAATCTGGCGATGAGGGAGTCTCCCTTATGTGTTAAATCAGAGCATACATAACACACAATGGATTTATACTCGAAGACTTAGACGGCAATAGCAAAGAAGACAGTGACAAATGGAGAAACAACAAGATTACTCAATCAGAAACAACAAAATAGATAAAACAATCACTGGAGAACAGAAATCAGTTTGCATTACACAACAGGCTTGGGCCTTGGCTTGCTTTCCTTCGCGAGAGAAGATAAAAATTTATAGACGCAGAAGAAGGATCTAGAATCATGTCTGTGATTTAGATGGAGATTTGGAATGATCTAGAAACCACTGGCGGTGTAGGAAGATCTAGAAACCTGCATGTGATTATAGAAACTAATGGCGGTGTAGAAAGATCTATAATCCTGGAGATCTAGATAGATCTGATCTAGAATCCTTTGTGAATTTGGCTTCACACTTAGCATTCTCCCACTTGAAGACAAATAAGAGTCATCAAGTCACACCGTGTTCTACCATGCCTCTACATAACTCATGTTTATTTCGTGGTAGAATTTTAGTGAGCATATCAATAGCGTTCCTATTTGTATGGATCTTTTCCAAGGATAACTGTTGTTCCTCCAACACATGTTGGATCCAATGGTACCTTAAGTCAATGTGCTTGGTTTTTGAATGAAATGCTAGGTTTTTCACCAAATGAATGGCACTCTCATTATCACAATATAACACATACTTGTCCTACTTTATTCCTCTCTCCTAGGAATTGTTGCATCCACAACATCTCTTTACAAGCTTCTGCTGCAGCTATGTACTCTGCTTATTTTGTAGAGAGGACTACTATTCTTTGTATCCTTGACACCCGAGATATTGCTGCACCTGCAAATGTATACAAATAATCTGTAGTGGAATTTCTGGTATCCATATCTCCAGCGATATCTGCATCTATAAATCCTTCAAGCATAGTCTCATCATGATGAAAGCATAAACAATAATGACTAGTACCCTTGAGATACCTTAATGTTTGCCTGGATTGACAAGGAAACTGCTCACTGCTCCCACTAAATATGCAATGTCTGGTTGTGTGCATACCATGGCATACATTAAGCTGCCAACTGCTGAAGCATAAGGAATTCCACTCATCTCTTCTTTCTCTTTGTCATTACTAGGACATATTTCAGTACTCAACTTGAAGTGGGCTGCAAGTGGTGTACCAATTGTCTTGGCATCCCTCATATTAAACCTATCAAGCACCTTCTTGATATATTTTTCTTGTAACAGCCACAACTTTTTGTTTTTCCTATCACGCATGATCCGCATACCCAATATCTGTTGTGCTGGTCCCAAATCCTTCATTGCAAATTTTCTACCCAAATCTTTCTTCAACCTATTGATCTTATTCTTATCATGCCCAACAATCAACATGTCATCCACATATAACAATAATATGATATACTTTCCTTGATCATACCTCTTCATATAGACACAATGGTCAACTTCCAACCTCTACAAACCATGTTACAACATGAATGAATCAAATTTCTTATACCATTGTCGAGGTGCCTGTTTCAACCCATAGAGACTCTTCGTCAACCTATAAACAAGGCCTTCTTTTCCTTTTTCTATGAAGCCTTCTGGATGCTCCATATAAATTTCTTCCTCCAATTCACCATGAAAGAATGGAGTTCTTACATCTAACTATTCACATTCTAGGTCTAAGGTAGCAACTAGACCAAGAATGACTCTAATGGATGACATTTTAACAATAGGTGAGAAAATTTTAGTGAAGTCAATACCTTCTTTTTGGGAAAAACATTTCACCACTAGTCTTGCATTATACCTCTCCTTCTTTCCGTCACCTTCATGCTTAATCTTTTACAACCATTTGTTTTGTAGAACCTTTCTACCTTTTGGGAGGTTTAGTAGCTCCCAAGTTTTATTTTCCTGCAAAGTGTTCATTTCTTCTTCCATTGCTTTCTTCCATTCTTTACTGTGGTTGACTTTACAGGCTTCTTGAAAACAATTAGGTTCATATTCATCAGTCAACAAAATATAGTTTGAAGAAGGATACCTTTGTGAATGCTTATGAGGCCTAGAAAATCTGCGAACCAACTGTGGTGGTGCATTATCAGGTTGAATCTCCTGTAAAGGTTCCTGCAAGATTCCTTCTTCTTGTTGTTCATTATTTTCCACTTTTTTTTCGTCATGCTCCTGAGTTTGCTGTTCATTTTCTTGTACTGGTGGTATGTTTTCCTGTTGCTTTTCAAACCTGTCAATAACCTTCTTGACCTCCAACTCACCTACAGTCCTCTTGAAAATTTCTGACTCATTAAATATAACATCCCTGCTTCTAATAATTTTATGTTTGACTAGATCCCATAGATGATAACCAAGATCTTCATCCGCATATCCCAAAAATATGCATTTCATATATTTATCATCTATCTTAGTTGTATTTTCCTTGGGAATATGTACGAATGCTTCACATCCAAAGATTTTCAAGTGAGAATAATTCAAGTTCTTACCAGTCCAAACTTCTTCAGGGATACCACCATTCAAGGGTATAGTTGGACATCTATTTATGAAGTAGCAAGCGGTCCTAACTGCTTCAGCCCAAAATTTATTTTCCAAACAGGAATTGGACAACATACTTCACATCTTTTCCATAATGGTGTGATTCATCCTTTTTGTGACACCATTCTATTGAGGAGTACCAGGCACAACCTTCTCATGCTTTATGCCAAACCTGTTACAATATTCCTTAAATGCATTTGAGCAATATTCTCCACCATTATCTGTTCTTAAACACTTCAGAAATTTGTTAGTCTCTCTTTCAACATCAACATGGAATTTTTGAAATATTCCAAACACTTCACTTTGATTTTTGATAGGATATTCCCAAACTTTCCTAGATGCATCATCTATAAATGTTACAAAATATGATGCTCCTCCTAATGATTTGATATTAACAGGCCCAAACACATCTGAGTGTATCAATTCTAACACATTTTTCTTTCCGTCATGGCCGCCTCTAAGGAATGGAACCCTTATTTGTCTACCATATATACAATGCTCACAAAGATCAATATTGTAGGATTTCAAACCTAGCAATAAATTTTTAACAACAAGGATTTTTAAGCCCTTCTCGCTCATGTGACCCAAACGCTTATGCCACAAATCTGTAGAATTTCCTTCTTTTGTGACAGCAGCCAAATATAATTTTCCTATTAGCGTCTTCAATGTGTATAATGTTCCTGTCTTGGATCCTTTGGCCATGACCAATGCACCTTTGCTAATTTTCCAACCTCTTTTTCCGAAGCTTGTCAAATAGCCTTCATCATCCAGTCATCCCATACAGATTAAACTCATGCTCATTTCTGGTACATTCCTGACCTGTT
This sequence comes from Pinus taeda, assembly GCA_000404065.3. Lineage (NCBI taxonomy): Eukaryota > Viridiplantae > Streptophyta > Pinopsida > Pinales > Pinaceae > Pinus > Pinus taeda. Next base: position 97,271 of record APFE030109625.1, on the reverse strand, counting down.
TCAACAATTTATTTTGCCTATCTTTTATCTTGATCTGGACATCTCCCACTCCAACAATACTGCAAAATGATTATTCCCCAAATGCATTGTACCATAATCGCCCAGATTATATGAAACAAAACTATCTTTGCATGGGGTTACATGGTGAGATGTCATAGAGTCAAGGATCCAATCAAAGCAACTGCTAGATGTATATACACATACATCCTCTACTGAAATAGTAAAAAACACATCACCATCTATGGCTACAGCAGTAGTCTCACATTCATTTGTGCTGGATGACTTATGATTTGTACTACACAGTATCTAATCCTTTTGTCCTTTCTTCCAAAATCGACGTTCTTTCTTCATGTGCCTAGGTTTGCCATAATGAAAGCAAATGATCCTTCCTCTCCTTGATTTTCATTAGGCTCTCAATCTTGATTGCCCTTTCTGGCCTCGATCCATTCTCCTACCACGATCAGCTAGGGCTAGAGCATCTTCTCCCTGGTTTTTGGTAATTAACTTGCGTCACAACTCCTCATTCATTAAACTGTTGCTAACACTATCAAACTTTAGGGTCCCTATAGTTGTTGAAGTGCTCATAGCTACAATTATATTTTCCTAGCTATCTGGCATAGAACACATTAGCAAAGTAGCTCTAATTTCATCATCTAAAATGATTTTAACAGAGGCAAGTTGATTAATAACAAAATTAAATGCATTCAAGTGCTCAGCAACCGAAGCACCCTCCTTCATTTTGAGATTATAAAGCTTCTTCATCAAGAACACTTTGTTTGATGTTGTGTGCTTCTCATATAGATAATGGAGCTTTTTCCATAATCGTTCAGTCGTCTTTTCTCCGGACACATTGAAATAAACATTCTTTGCTAAATGTTGGCAAATTGTTGCATTCACCTTTCTATCTAGCTTATTCCACTCTTCATTTGTCATCGATGAAGGTTTCTTTGTTGTGCCTTCAATTGGAAAATATTGATCCTTTAAAAATCAGTATATCCTTTATCTGTGATTTCCATAGGGAAAAATTAGCCCCACTCAACTTCTCCATATCTATAAGTGTTGTCTCCATTTTCAATCAAATTCATGCCCCAAATCACAAAAACTCCACTTAAAAATAAAACTTTAACTATTACTCTTTAAAATTTAGTAATAATGACCTTCCTCTTTTTAAAATACCCTTTTCAAATTCCAATTTCTTTTTAGAATATACTTTTCAAAATTCCAACATATAATTATATATGTTTCATAATAAATATAAAAACATATATAATGTTTTAACCTTTTCACATTTCACGCATACATATGTTGGTTTGAGAAAAAAACTTGATGTATACGTGCAAGCTTGATGTAAAAAAACATATGAACACCACGTTTCAACTTCAATCTCCACGGATCTCCACTTTTTCAAACTCCAACAACACGTTTCAACATAGATCCATGACCTTGTTTTTCTTGCAGCAACTGACTTTTAGTTCCAGTGTTCCTCGGTGATTTCCTAGACAGATCCTTCAACAACTCCAGGGGTAACAGCCAATGTTTTAACGAATGTTTCCAGAGTAAGGTGATGGCAATAAGCGGCTTGCACAATGGATATTCGAACCAATGCTCTGATAACAGTTGTTAGATCACAGCATACATAACACACAACGGATTTATACTTAGAGACTTAAACGACAATAACAGAGAATAATTCACAGAGACAGACAAATGGAGAAACAACAAGATTACTCAATCAGAAACAATGGAATAGATAAAACAATCACTAGAGAACAGAAATCACTTTGCATTACATGATAGGCTTGGGCCTTGGCTTGCTTTCCTTGGCCAAAGAAATTACAAATTTATAGAGGCAGAAGAAGGATCTAGAATCATGTATATGATTTAGATGGAGATTTAGAATGATCTAGAAACTACTGGTGGTGTAGGAGGGTCTAGAATCCTTCATGTGATTGTGATTCTAGAAACTAATGGTGGTGTAGGAAGATCTAGAATCTTAGAGATCTAGAAAGATCTGATCTAGAATCCTTTGTGAATTTGGCTTCACACTAACACTATGGAGCAATTTGTAGTTTGTGATTGTTGATTGTTGTTCGACTTGGTGTCTACATTGAATAAGATTGCGTTAAACTTGGGTCGTTCACATAACTCATCTGGAGAAGATTCGGCGATGCTTGCTCACAAACTTGCGGACTTGGAGAAGAGTTGCGTGATCTAGAGAAGAGATGATGGTGTTTGACTTGAGCATCACCTACAGTTGTATGCTGTGGAGAAAATAGGTTGTTGCATACATTTCCAACCTGTGGATTGCAGTCATGTGTATACAACAAAGTAGGAGTATTAATATAGCGAAGCAAGGAAATGTGTCATCTTTCTTGTGGAGTAGAGAGTAAGGCCTTCCAAATCGTGTAACCCATGTTGTGACTCTGCATGCCCCTAACAAGAAGAGCTTTGAAGAGTCATGAAGAGCTGTGACTAGTGATCCTGTTGTGACTTTGCATGAAGGGCCGTGAAAAGCTATGAAGAGTTCCAATCACAAATTGTAGCTACAACTTTGAATTCTAGTTGGTATGTTTGATATTAACATTTATTTGACAAGGCTTTGACTTGATTTGGCTTCTATTTCAACCATTTCAATATTGGTTGTGGGTGTTGGATATCTGGAGTTGATTGCGTGGAATTGACCTGCATTCTACGTTGTTAACTAGAAGAGTCAGTGGGAACAACATTGTCCAACCAATGTTCAACTTTTTATTAGCTCGAGTGTAGTAGTGGATTCATTCTAGAAGCCGATACCTCCTATATCACCTCACCTTGTGTGGTGCAGTGAGCATGGATTTACGTGGAGGAGCCGAAAGAGCCATGTGGTGACACTATGTCCTGTTCAAACCTGTGTGAACGTTATAGGATGTAGTTGTGTGACGACTGCAACTATGTTTGCTGATGATAAAGAGAAATCTGCAATAATAATAAAATTTGATGATGGATATTTGCTTTATGAAAGTCAATCGCAAGTTATCTTTGAGAAGAAATTGATTGATAAACTGTTGTTGTTTCCTTTAAACAACCGATAGGTTAATGATAAGGCCATCACTATAGAAGTAACATAAAATCATAATGAGAATTTTATCACAATAATAAAGGAAAAAGAACATGAAGAGAAATCCATAGCAGCAGTCAAGCAAACAAGTCATTTTAAAGTTCTTGAATGCACATATAAAACTTATTGAAAAATAACTTTGAAAAGTTTTTTGAACCAATTGATGCAAGTCTTAAAGTAGCATTTAGAATTATATTCTTAATGGTGGAGGCTTTTGGAAATGAGAAAAATCATGAATCAATGAATGATCCAATGGTATAGAAATGGGAACAGTGTGAGTACATTTGAAGAGTTTCATGGTATTTTGATGCATTGGAGCCCACTGGACATAAGATATTATTATAAACATATGATGCAACAAACAAGTGAATAAGAAATAAATGAATGCAAAGTGCAATAGTCCACTTATAAATGTAATGAAGATTTTGTAAGTATTGAAAACAAAACTATGTGTATGGAGAATTGCAAACATTGAGAAGAAGACCACAACTCATTTGTATCATGTGGTTAATGAGAAACAAATTAAGGAAGAAGTATTATTACTATTCAACACCAACAAAAGTCAAAATAGTTTTTTTAAGGTCAAATTGCAATGGTAGGTTTTGTTTTGATATCGTAGGAATTTCATTTTTCCATTAAGTTGGAGGCTTGGAATTGATAGAGAAATGTAGAATTCTCTAGAATATTTTATTTTTAGATATTGTAGCTTTTGGTTGGGATACATGTCTTAAATAGTTCTTAGATCCTAATTTTTAGGAAGTTGTTCCAACTCCTCAATAGAGATATAATCCCATAAATGTACTAGCTTTATTGCTAATGAATAGAAGTGCTTAGTGCAAGCACTCTCATGGTGAGCTAGCCTCACTTGGGAGCTGATAATTGATTTCATGTTTGTTCTTCCTTCATTTTAACTATGTATATAGGTATTAAGTAATGTGCATTGTGACACATTTGTTGTAATTATATCTATGCAAGAAATAATTAAACAAAAATGAGAACTGTTGCATGAGGATGGAATAGAATTAGTTTTTTTCATGATAGATAATTTATTATTTATTTTTTTATGCAGATAATAAGGTTCAAAATAAAATTGAAAAATGTCTTCCTCTTATGTGTCTGAGATTTCAAGGATAATATTTTGGACAAATCCGATCCGACTCTTTCCAGGAGTCAGATCATGAAGAGTGCTCCTTCAAACATACCCTTTTTCCTAGGCTATAATCACTAAGGGGAAAATAAAAATAAATATGGAATTCAAACACTGAGGAAATTGCATCAAAGTAAAAAAAATGATTCTAGCTAAAATCATTTATAGACCAATAATAATAATAATAATAATATTGGACTGAAAATAATACACTCACATATTCTATTTTAAAAAAATGAAATTGCTTTTATATTTTAGTAACAAGTTAAGAAGATTCCTCATAAATAAATATTTTGCATTCATCGTGCAGGTTGGGCACATTTATATGGACACTCCAACGATGATGGCACACCAAAAAAGGATAATAGAATAGATAGGAATACATTGGAAAAATTAAGTTTATTATTTGGATACACAACTAAAAAGGGGGTTGTTGTAAATATCTCTGAATTAATTTAATTTAATGAGAAAATCCCTTAGATAAAGTATCGAGCTCTCAAACAGACTATTGTAACCAACACTTCCATATTCGTGGGTCCACTATATGGCCATAAGTTACTTCACACAATTTTCTATTGATTGTAGCAAATAATTGTTATGATAGAAAGTGGGTGACACATTGGCATTTGTCGAGTGGAGTATGTTTCACAAATCATGACTCTCCATTGTGGTTGGATGTTACCTTGCTCATAGGATGGGAGTTGGCAGTGAAGTAGGTGTAAAATACATCAAAAAGGCATGCCTTGTTAATTTTGCTTCAATTTAAGTCAATTGGCCATGCATGCAACCAACTATCCTATTTATGATATCTTATTGCCAAGTATTATCAACTTTAGAAAAATATGTCTCTCATTAGAATTGAGCCCCAGATTTCCTGATTTCCTCATAAAGTGGTTCAGTCATGTCCATGGTCCATCCTTATCAATTCCATTAGTATAATTGTTAATATCAAGTACCAATAATTATCCCTATACCATGTAGTGCTTTGCAATGTGATAAACTCAATATATTGGAAGAACATTCAATAGTAGGAAAAGGGAAAGTGAATGGTCTCCATTAAAGGTGGGAAAGGGTCTTATCGACTAGGCTCATTTGTACCATCGATCAGTTAAAGCCATCCAAGTGAGATAGTCATTGTGACGTCTCCTATCTAACTAAACAATTACCACTATTTTTTCACCAACAAAATCTTAATATCTCTTGCCACCTTGATAGAAGTAGCTTCTTTTGAAGATTATAAAAAACATCCCTTTAAATAAATTACTTTCTAAATTATGTTCAGAATGACAATAAATATTTAAGAATATGAGCACATAATCCTACAACTTCACGGATGTGGCTTACTTTTAAGTTTTCAAAAAGTGGATTACTATAATATTCTTGTAGTGGAAAAAATAAAGAACACAACATTACAAGCAGAAAGAAGAGCATGGGGGTTAATAACAATCTATCAAGAAAGTCATATTACTAGCATGCATTTTGGAACTCAATATTTATATATTTTGTTTCACCTATTTAGTGTTTATCATTGCATGTTAATGTGACCACATTTTGCTAAACTTACATCTACCATTAGGTAACTAAAATATAATATATTAATCGAAGGAGTGATCAATTATCTTCAAACATGGCACCACTTGTGAGACAACATATTTGTAAATTTGTTAACATCTAAAATTATGCATGCCAATGGATGATAAATATCTATAGAAATTTTTGACATTTTTAGAAGTCCTTGAATACATATTTGTGTATTTCTGTCCATCCCCACTAAAACCATTCTTGTGTTTCCTTCTTGATATGAAGCTTCTAATTTGATAAACAAATTTGTATCTGGTTGTTTTATGCAAAATGGGGGTCTCATGTTTCCTTTCTCTAATAAATATAGGAAACAATATTAACATCATGTGATGCAAAATATGGGGCTCACTTACCATTTAAGTTAAAATGAGATGTACCAAAAGACAGTGAACTAAAGAATAAATTAGCCTAATGAAATAACAAGGTCGTAGGTTCATGTATTGATATGCTATGTATAGGTTGATCTATTGCAATACCCAAGAGAATATACATTACACGAAAATACGTTGACCATTGTTGGATAGATGTCGAAAAATAAATTACTCTTCACTATTTCAATATTTCCTTTATTATTTATGAATTCAATAACTGAAGAACCAAGAAGAAATATGTTCTAGACTACTCAAAAAGAAAATCAAAACATTTGGAGAAGTATACGTTCATTGTTACTAAAGAAGGATTCTTTAGGCACAAATTATTTATGATTAAAATGCACATATAGAAATAGATCATAAATGGTTTGAGATAGAACTAAAAGAATATTTCAATTAAATTTTGAAAAATCTACAATAGGTACATTGCAAAACAAATACAAAAGGCCATGTCTAATAGTATATTTCATGTAAGAGCATGGGCATCACAACTCTATTCTAAAAAACAAGTTTTCTTTGCTCGGGAGTCTTCGACATCATATGTGGTAGCTTCTTGATGAATGATACATGTTACAGTAGGGTCACAAAAACCAAATTTTGTGCCTTGAATTACCAAAAGAGATCTACTTCTGATGCATCAACTTCTCTTTCTTAATGCCGTCCACTTCCTCATGCCAATATTCCTCTTGAATTATTAATCTCTGAATTTTCCGCCTCTGTCTCAACTCCAACCAAAGTAGGTTCATTTCCATTCTCTCCACTTGACTCATTTTATGCAATTCAACAATGCTCTAATGGATCATCACCAACAGAAAAAATAGTCTCTATAACACAACTTGTAGCTTCAAGAAGTGGGGACAAGAAAGTGGCAAACTCGGTAAAATCATCGTCCAACCATCTTATTGTTGTGGCCAATTCAAAGGAATTATTCATGATTTGTAACTTGGTAGTTCTAAATGAATACCTTGTAAAGGAACTTCTTTCAACTTGGCTCGACAAACTAGGTATACCCTATTTCCATGATTCACATTGGAAGCAATGCAAGAAAAGTGTAAAGTGTAGGAACATTCTATAGTCAATAAGGCATGGACATGGCTTAGTTTCATTACATGAATACATATTGGACAGGTTCTTTGCATACATATGAATTAAAACATTAGATATATATACACAGTACCATAGTTTTAATATTTCTTCAAAATACCCCATAATGAGAGTAGGAAAGTTCAACCAAAGAGATAAAAAGTTTAGAAATTCATGGTTCTTTTTGGTAGGAAAATTCATCAACTCAATTTTTTTGGAGAGAACAAGTGATAAGGTGTGGCCACAAAAAGGAACTACTATAAGATAAATATGGCTACCATTTTATCAAAAATGATTTCTTTCAAGTAGAATGTGTTTCCTAAGTAGCACAATGCCAAATTCTAATATTTGTCTCCTTTTCTTTTCTTCCACATTCACAACAATCTTGACCATCCATTAAAACTGGAATCACAAACGAAAATAAAAGAAACGAAGGAAAAGTCTTGAGATTGTGAGATGTTGGAACTAATTAATATCTATATGTTCTTGACATAATCTATCCTTTTAACCATGTTTTTTTAGGAAACTATAGAAACAACAAATTTTATTTCTTTATTGCCTTGGTGATTTTTCAATTTTCAAATACGACATAATATTACTATTAATTTTCTTTTTTTGGTGGGGACATGTCAAAAGGACTAGTGTACAATGTTGAAAATGGAATTGAAAAGGATACCAAACAACTAGGATTTCCACACATTCTAAACATATTCTAGTATATCTTTTGAACATATAGATTGAAACCCATTTTATTCCATAAAATCATTTCCATAAAGAATATAAAATAAAGAAATTTGATATAATAAGGTTGTTTCTTGATATAATAGGATTAGAAAATATTTTTGGGAACATAGAGAACCTACGAGTAGAGCCTGTTAAGAAGTTTTCATTTCTAATCACAGTTTTCCAACAACCAAACAACAATGAGGAATTTTAGAAGAAAGAAAAGGAATCTCTCAATAATCCACTTGGACAAAAGGACCATGGTAAAACAAGGAAGATCAAAATCAATAGAATTCCTTAATAATCAAATCAAATTAAAAGTGGGTTGAGAAAACAAGATCTTAAACAGTGAAATTAGACTTTCATGCAATTAAATTGATAAGAGTGGTGCACGTAGGTAAAGGTAGCACATAAGGAGGGAAACATATAATATAGGGCAAAGTTGATTTGCAAAAAACTGATATGTACATTATATGTTTTTCATGCCAAAAAAGTAGAAGCAACTATAAATGAACAAATAATAGGAAAAAATATAAATCCTCAAGAGAAGAAAAACATTTAAAGCAAAGTAATTACAAAATGGTCTAGTCAAAGAAAAAAGGCTTTTCCATAAACCAATCCAAAACAAGTGGGATTTTTCAATAAGATTACAAAATAATAGAAAAAAGTTTACAATAAACCTAAAGAGAAAAGAGGAACAAGACATAGAAGCAAAGAAATTTCATAATATTCTTCTACTAAATGATCCAATTAAGAATAAGATAGTTCGCATTAGCCTAATTCGGGTTGTAAGAGCATTTCCCAACAACAAATGGGGAAAAAATGAGGTTTCTTAGTGGTTTGAATAGTTTTCAAAGGGAGAAATCAATAGAGGGAGACATCTACCTAAATAAAATGTAAAAGGAAAAGTACCTTGGTCATTCAAAAAAATAAAATAAAATAAAAATCAAGAATCCCAATCACAAAGAAAGGAAATTAAAACTTTCTAACTACCCAATCCAGAAAATAAGATTATCCAAAAACTCAACAATAGAGAAAAAAAAAAAAAATCATAAATTCCCAATCCATAAAATATGATTATCTTGAAACAAAAGCATAGAGAAAGGGAAACACAATTTCCAAACTACCCAATCCAGAAAATAAGATTATCTAGAAACCTAAGCACAAAGAAAGGAAAACAAGATTTCCTAGTTGCCTAATCTAGAAAATGAAAATATGTAGATACCCAAAAACCGAGAAGTGAAATCAAGATTCTCAATAACTCACTTCAGAGAACAAGATTCTTCATTGGCCATTTCAAAGTTGATATTTATTTACCACAAGGCACCACTAAGTGCAATTGCAAGAACATTGATAACTTGACATCACATGGTGTCATAACAAAAGTAACCACAAGGTATCAAAGAATGATATTTTCCAATGACCACATTGAAAAGATCATGATTTCAACATTACAAAGACTGGAAATAAAAGTTTCTACCCTACAAAATATAGAAAATATACTACACAAGGTACTTGTTTGAGATGAAGAAAGTAAATCAACAACCTAGATGAGCCAAATAGAAAATCTCCATGAAAGAACTTGAGAAAACAAGATTTCTCAAGGACACGATCATAAAAAGATGGATTTTCTAAAATATCAAAATGAACTTTTTGATTCGGACATTTACATTCCTATGTCAACAAGGGAGAGACAGTCTAGACCAAGGACCCTCATATATCCCACGTTGTTTGGAGTGGTTGTTATCAACGGGTTTAAGGGATCTATTGGCCTTTTGCTTCCTCCTCTTATGAAGGATATAATATTTAAAGTATGATGATACAAAAAGAAGGTTATAACTCAATGCAACTAGCACAACGAAAAACCATTAGAATATAACAACTATTTTAAAAAGAGAAAAACCAAAGAAAAATATTTTGTCAATATAAATAAAATTTGGTTCTCTTCTCAATGTAATAAGAAATAGAATGAATAATTGTAATCAAAACAAGTAGTTAAAACTATTAAGTAAACATAATGTAAAAATAACTATGATTTGTTTTTGAATCACTATGAAAAGACAAAAGTTAAATTAGTTATTTTTAGTTATAGCTTGACCAAGACATATAAGTGAGAGAGAAAATTAAACAATGAATGATGCATATTATAAAATTCAGACTATCATTGGTGATAAATGAATCAAATCGGACTATCATCAAATCAATACTGGTTGAAATAATATTTATAACATTAAATGTAATATTCCTACTACAAATTCAAGAAAAACAACAGTAAAATTAGCGAGATATTGTTATAGTTAATCCCACAAACAAAATCGAATTATTCTTCTCATGGAAGAAGCCACTAGATATGAATAATTGATCAGTTAAGAAAATCTCAGTAGTCAAATTGTAATAACATAAAAATGAATAAAAAAACATTTGCTTGTTAGAGCACAAAGTGAAATTAACAAATGTGAATGCATTCCATAAAAAATAATATACTATGAAACTTAAGTTATGACTATGGAAGGAGTAAAACACAACACAATAATGGAATAAAACCACATCAAAATGTTAGAACTGTCATTCATTCCATAGTAAGAAAGTAACACTTCTCTATCATAATAATATCTCCCTCTCATGTCTCGTGTACCCCCTTCTTTACTTCAAAATAAGGGGGTTATATAGGAGATTACAATATCAGAAATTCAAGCTTTGAAATAGTATGATTACAAAAATAATAAAACACCAAAAAAGTGAGAAGTGAAATGAAGATTCTCAATGACTCACTCCTAAGAACAAGATTCTTCATTGACCATTTCAAAGTTTATATTTATTTACTACAAGGAACCACTAGATGCAATTGTAAGAGCATTGATAACTTGACATCACATGGTGTCATAACAACAGTAACCACAAGGTATCAAAGCACAATATTTTCCAATGACCACATCAGAAAGATCATGATTTCAACATCACAAAGATTGAAAATCAAAGTTTCTACCGTACAAAATACATAAAATATACTACACAAGATACTTGTTTGAGATGAACAAAATAAACCAACAATCCAGATGAGCCAAACAAAAATTCTCCTTGAAACAACTTGAGAAAACAAGATTTCTCAAGTACCATCATAAAAAGATGGATTTTCTGAAATATCAAAATGAACTTGTTGAAATGGGAATTTACAAGCCTGTGTCAACAAGGGAGAGATGACCTAGACCAAGGCTCTTCACATATCCCCAATTGTTTGGAGTATTCATTCTTAGCGGGTTTGAGGTCTCTTTTGGCCTTTGGATTTCTCCTCTTATGAAGGAGATAATATTTACAATACTATGATACAAAAAGAAGGTTATAAATAAATGTAACTAGCACAATGAAAAACTATTAGAATATAACAACTATTTTAAGAAGAGAAAAGCCAAATAAAAATATTTTATCAAAATAAATAAAATTTGGTTCTCTTCTCAATGTAATATGAAATAGGACGAACAACTATAATCAAAGCAAGTAGTTAAAACTATTAAGTAAACACAATGTAAAAATAACTATGATTTATTTTTGAATCACTAAGAAAAGACAAAATTTAAATTAGTTATTCTTAGTTATAGCTTGGCCAAGACTTATAAGTGAGAGAGAAAACTAAACAATGAATGACACATATTAGAAAATTAAGATTATCATTGGTGATAAATGAGTCAAATCAAATTATCATCAAATCAATATTGTTAGAAATAGTATTTATAACATTCATTTTAATATTCCTACTACAAATTCAAGAAAAAAAGAGTAAAATTAACTAGATATTGTTCTAGCTAATCCAACCATCAAAATCGAATTACTCTTCTAAGGGAACAAGTCACTGGGTGTGAATAATTGATCAATTAAGAATATCCTAGAAGTATAATTTTAATAACATAGAAATGAATAAAAAACATTCACTTGTTACCACAAAAAGTCATCTTAACAAATATGAATACATTCCATAAACCATAAGATATTATGAAACTTAAGTTATGACTATGGAAGGAGTAAAACACAACACACTAATGGAATAAAAGAACATAAAAATGTTGGAACTATCATTCATTCCACAGTAAAAGAATAACACTTCTTTATTAGAATAATGTCTCCCTCTTCTGTCTCAGGTACCCCCTTTTTTACCTCAAAATAAGGGGTTTATATAGAGATTACAATAACTTTGAAATAGTATGATTATAAAAATAATAAAACAATTTTTTGTTTCTTAGTGTAGTTGGTCGATCTTAATAAGGACACTATTAAATACGAATGAGAAGAGAACATTCAGGGATATGTCCCATTTCAAATAGGTGCATTGCACAAGGAGAGTGATAGTAGTTTTCATCAATGATTTGACATGTGATAATCGATAACAAACCATCAAAAATAGTATAACGCAAATAAGGTTGTTACAGAATTATAAATTGTGTAACATCCTTTATTATTGTCTATTCAAACTATAATCTTACTTTATATAAGAAAAAATGAAATCAACAATAACATCTTACCTCAAGACCATTTTTTAATATCCAACTTAGAAATACCAACCAACCTGAATGATTCAACATCCAACTTGCAAAGACCTTGTCCTCTAACCATTTGTGCAATTTTAATTTCAAGATCAAGCTCTTACAATGATGTCATCTAATGTGCCCTCTTTCCCAATTTCCTTTTGGACAAATAGATTCCTAACCATAGGGTAAGGTATAATTACTTTCATCCTTGATTTTAATAGATAAAAGTGAAAATGCTTGACTACTTTATAAACTACAAAATCTTTTTTTCAAGTAGAACATAATTTAATTCAGCTCCTTTAAATGAGGAGCTCAGAAATTCAAATGACATTTAAACATTTTGATCAACCTTCTACGTAAGGACAACAACATAAGTTTAATATGAGGCAAAAGTGTATAAAAGAAACTCTTTAGAAAAAAATGGGCTTATAAGAGTAGGGGCCTCTACAATGGATTGTTTGATAATTCTAAAAGCCTACTTTTGAGGCTCTCCCCACTTAAAAATATTAGTCTTCTTTACTAAATCTTGAAGGGGTTTAACAATTTCTGTAAAACTTGGGATAAAAAATTTTAACGCATAAGATATTGGATTACTTATTTAGAATTTGGAGGCAATGAGGACTTAATTATCAAAATAATTTCTGGGTCAATCATGATTTCCTATTTAGACAATGCATCCCAATAATTTTCCTTCAGTGGCTACAAAAAATGACTTTTTGGGGTTAAGGGAGATTCTTGTTTTTCTGCATCTTTTGAATACAACTTTTAGATGTTGGAAGTGATTTGATCTATGTTTGGATAAAATGAAGAGATCGTCAAGAAGGTAGACCCGACATTTATCAATCCAAAGGGAATCTTCTTGTATGCGAAAGTGCCGTATAGCATTCTAAAAGCAGTTTTCAGTTGACCAAATGGGTTTACCAAAATCTAATTACATCCTAAGAAACTCTCGAGAAATTACAAATCTCAGATGCTGAAACATGTTGAAGAATTTTTTCCATGGGTAGGACCGTATAATGATCTTTTTAAGAGGTTTGGTTTAAATTTATGAAGTCTACTCATAAACGAATAAGACTATTTTTTTTCCTCGTGGGGACACGATTGGAAAGCCGCTGTGTGTGCCTAACCGGAAACATCATGTTGGGTTATAAGAGTTTATTTAGTTCATGTTTAACAATTGATTCCAAATTTAGATGATTCTTCCTAAGATTTTGCTAAAAATGTTTACTCTGGGATTTTATAAGGATAATGTGTTGCATAATATTTGGGTAAAAATTATTAAGATCATCATATGTCTAAGCAAATACATCCTTGTATTGCTTGATTAAAACAAATAAAATCAACCCTTTCTTGGGGTGAAAAATGACTCCTAAATTAACACACTCAGGATGTTCTTATGTGCGTAGGTTTATAAGTTCATATGACATGACATAACTATTAGCCTTACAATTAACCTTTTTAAATCTATCATGTAAATAATAGAGATGCTCCAACCTTACAACGGACCTAGGCTTTGGTTTTCACCATTTTATGAAGCTCCCCAAACAACTCTTTTTTACTTTTCAGTGAAAAATCTTGTAGATTTTTCTCATGTGTAACCTCATCAATGAATGAATCCTTAATGGTGCCATCCATGTGTAATAAGTAAATTATTTTCAAATCATCTTCAAATACACGCTAATTAGAAATTGTATCTCATACTGAAGGTATGAAAAGAAGTTCCACAGAAAATCCGTTAGGATTAAATTTCTCGACAAAAACTAGTTTTGAAGCAATATTTTCCAATAAATCAACTTATTGATTAACTCTTCGAGCTACAAATTGAATATTAAAATCCAATACTTTATACATTAAATCCCATATCTCGTTTTGATAGGATTTTAGATATTTTACCTGCCTTATTATTATCTCACAATCCTCATAAAATTTTAGAAATTTAACTCCCATATCAATAGATTTTCGCAGTCCTTGAATTAACGCTTCATAATCTGCAACATTATTTGTACACTAAAACTCAATTCTACAAGTTATAAAAAATTTGTTACCTTTGGAATCCACAAGGACACATCCTGCGCTGACACCTTCTTTTGATTTGTAACCATCAAAATATAAATACAAACATGATACTCATCAAAATCGGACATATGATTGATTCCAATGATCTCATGGTCACTAGTAACAACTGATTTAACCAGTTCTAGATCTAATTATTGTTCTAAATTAGGAATTGAAGAAAAATCAATAGTTAGATTGAGAGAGAGAATCAACAGTTGTCGAATTAATTAGTCCTAGTTGTTTATTTTTATCATTAAGATAAGTGAATATATGTTTCATATACGGTTCCCTATTAACCTTGATTTGGTTTGGTTGTCCTTTCCAAGATAACCATAACTGAGTTAGGTCAGCGTCCAGAATCCCTTCAAGTGTTGTAGCCAACCCTTACTAAGAAATAAACCGTAAATTTCATGGATATCTGCTATTAATATGTCAATGTTTTGATGGACTCTACTATGAGCTGATAATTAAATTAGGACATTTGTCACCTCTCCAATTACTTTAACAAAAGATTGATATGACTGCACAATTTTAATTCGCGAAGGTTTCATCTGAGCATTTATTTTCTTGCAGAAAGATAAGGGCATTAGATTTTAAGATGCTACAATGTCTATCAGCATTTATAGATATTTTTGTTAAATATCTGAAATCTTAACAGTAATGGTGGAGGTTTATTCTTTTGGGCTAGAGAATAATTAAGTGATCGTTTCAAACTCCTAACATTATCTATGGCAGATTTACAATAAGAGACAACATACTTGATAGGTGGAGTTTTTGAATGATTAATATGTTGTTCTGCCTTTTTCTTAGTAGGAATTTTCCACAATTCATACAAAGATATATTGGATTTGATCTTTTTAAGATCATTAATTGGGTCATATTCAATTTTTGGGAGAGGCATTTTTCATCAAAAACCTATTTTTCTATATCTTTGCTCAATTGAGGTTGAACGTGCTTTTCAGCTCAAGATTTACTTCCTGTAAAGGCAAAGGCAGAACCATGATCCCCGAAAACATTGAGCGAGAGGTTAGGAGGTTGAGGATCATCTTGATCTTCAGGATCAACTTCCTCTTCCTTGCCTTCACTTCTTTCAATATTAGAATCATAATCATATGTCAAGACTTGAAGAATATTTTCCAACCCTTCAATAGCTAAACCTTCATTTAGGGGAGGGTGCTTATTATTAGGTGGTCCCTTACAAGTTTGTCTAAAATTTGACCTATTAGTTGACCTTCCAAGCTTTCCCTTTTTCAGGTCAATTATCTCATTTGAAAATTTATTAATGACCTTTTTTACAATTTAAACATCTAAGGAAGATTGTTCCTTTTTGCCAATAGATTATTTGGAATTTTCTTCTTTCTTACTAGAGGAAGAATGAGATTCTGTCTTGTCTTATGAGGTCATTTTTAGACTAATAATACCCTCTTCGACATATAATGCTTCATCAAATGTCGCATGTAAAGGAGTATTTTGGGACCTTTTAACCCACATAACAATATCACGCTGAAGGGATTTAATATAATATACTATGATAATATTCCGTGCGGTTAGTGAATCAAGCAAAATCTTGTTTTTTAAAGACAAAAATCTAACATTAAGACACTTATCCTTTTCTTTATTCAACATTTTCCTAGTAGACAATTCATCCATTAGGAATTTGGGTGGTTTTTCATCACCAGATTTCTCCACAAATTCCTTCTCAAATTGGATCCAAGAATTTATACTTCAATGGGGTTGGGAAAATTACCAAGTGGTATATTTTGAATCAAAAGTGTATGGGAAAAGTGGATAGACAACATCTTCATGACATACATTTTTCTCTGTAATATTGAGCATGAATGATTTCATGTGATATTTTATAGGACTTTTGGGATCAGGATCATAATTAGGGAGGAATTTATGTTGATTTATGGGTAAAGGGTGTTGTATTCCAGACACATCAACAACATCTTGATCTAGCCAAGGAGTGGCATGATCATTTTCATGATTTCCCTAACTGCCGACCATTGTTAGAGAATCCTCATATTCAAATGTGGTTCCTTCACCAGACTCTCTACAAGATGAAGGCGAACTAGGAGGTGAAGGGGAAGAGTCAGATCCTCCTAATAGGGTTGGATCATGATCAAGTAATCCAAACAGGTCTGTCAATTTTCCAATGAGGATGGTGTGCAATCTATCATTCATTCGTTCAGTAGTTTGTGTAGGAATAACATGTGGCTATGTTACTGAAGGTTCTTCTATGTTGAAATAAAAAGGCATTAAAAGAAGAGTAGACAATCTCCTTTATAAAGCAATGTTTTGCTCAATTCTTGTCTGCATTCTAGAGATAACCTCATGAGACCGTTGTAATACATACTCAACATCATATTGGGAATATGACCTAGTTGGGGTATTTGATTCGACGATAGGTTATTCAACTATTGGTTGAGAATCTTGAGATGTCCTAGTAGGTAGGGGGTTGGTATGACTCCCGGTGATGATTGAGGTTCTTACAGTTTGACTTTTTCTACCTTTTTCCATCTAGAGTTGAATTGTCCCTCCATCTAGCACCATTTTGTTGATGCAAACATTGACACGCCTATGTCAGCAAGGGAGAGATGACCTAGAAAAAATATCTTCCCGCAACCCCAGCTATTTGTAGTAGTTGTTCTTAACATGTTTAAAGGCTTCACTGGCCTCTAGCTTCCTCCTCTTATGAATGAGATAAACTAGGTAAGTATGCTAAAATTACAGTATACATTAGGTATTCCTATGTTAAATATATCTTGATTTCTAGAGTCACATTAATATAATTCTACAAAAACGGATATACAACTTGCTGAAGCCAATCATCACTTTGATGAACGATAAAAGGGGACGCCGAAGGAGGTCCAAAAGGAAGGTTGAAGGCTCGAGAAACCCAAATGAGCTCAAGGATCAAGGCCGAAGGATGAAGGGAAAATGTCAAAAAAAGGTCGACAAATGCCCAAAGGGTACAACAATGTTTGACAACCAAAGGTCAAGGTCGAAGGTCGAAGGTTGAAGGTCAAAGGCCAAAGGTCGATGGGCCGAAGGGTCATGTGCAATTTAGGTCATGTGACCTTTGGGTCATGTTCAAGTGTTGTCAAGTGCAATTAGTGGAAAATATAAAAATATGTAATCAATACTATTCTTGTATTAACTAACTAAATTAGATTATAATATTTACAATACTATGATACAAAAAGAAGGATAGAACTCAATGTAGCTAGTGTAATGAAAAACTGTCAGAATATAACAACTATTTTAAGAAGAAAAACCAAAGAAAAATATTTTATCGAAAAAAATAGTTCTCTTCTCAATCTAATATGAAATAGAATTAACAGTCGTAGTCAAAACAAATAGTTCACATTATTGAGTAAAAACAGTGTAAACTTAACTTTTTTTTATTTTCAGATCGCTAAGAAAAGATAGAAGTTAAATAAGTTATTCTTAGTTACATCTTCGCCAATAATTATAAGGAATAGATACAATTAAACAATGAATGATATGTCTTAGAAAATTGAGGTTATCATTGGTGACAAACGAATCAAATTAGAGTATCATCAAATCAATACTGAACGAAATAGTATTTATAAAATTCATTGTAATATTCCTACTACGGACTCAATAAAAACAACAATAAAATTAACCAAATACTGTTCTAGCTAATCCTACCATCAAAATAGAATTATTCTTCTTAGGGCATAAGCCACCAGAAATGAACAATTGATTAGTTAAGAAAATCTTAGTAGTAAAATTGTAATAATAGAGAAATGAATTAAAAAAATTCACTTATTAGCACACAAATTTAGATTAACAAGTGCAAATATATTATAAAAACCACAAGATATTATGAAACTAAAATTATGACTATGGAAAGTGTAAAAAACAATGCACTAATGGAATCGAACCACATCAAAATGTCAGAACTTTTATTCATTCCATAGTAAAAGAAATAACACTTCTCTATGAGAATAGTGTCTCACTCTCCTCTCTCAGGTTCACCCTTTTTTACATAAAAATAAGGGTTTTTATATCATATTAAAATATCAAAAATTCAAACTTTGAAATAGAACAATTACAAAAATAATGAAATACTTTTTTGTTTGTTAGGCCAACTAGTTGATGTTACTAAAGACACTATTAAAGAAAAATAACAAGAGAACATTCGAGGATATTTCCTAATTCAAATAGGTGCATCCCACAACCAGAATGATGTAAAATTTCATCAATGATTTGACGTGTGATAATACATAACAAACCATTAAAAATAATATAAGGAAAATAAGGTTGTTACAAAATTATAAATTATGTAACATCCTTTATTATTATCTATTCAAACTATAATTTTACTTTATATAAGAAAAATTGGAATCAACAATAACATCTTACCTCAAGACCAATTTGAAAGAAATTTCAATTTGAAAATTTTATTCAGTGCTTTCTCATTCTTGAGAAATAACCAACTTGAATTTCGCAGACTTTACTATAATTTGAGTGTTTGATCCTTGAGAAATTTTAATGAATTGGGTAGATTCTATCTTCTTAGAATTAATATGGTGATTACAGGTAGCCCTCATCTGCTCATTTTCCTGGGATAAATATCCAATTTGATGGCTGAGTCATGGAACTGTCACCAAGTATTGTTGGTGCTAATAATGATCTAAAGTGACTTAGAAGAATTCTTCTAAGAATTATTATCTAAATCTAGTGGAATTTGAGAAACATGGGGATAACTTTGTTCTTGGTTAACTTTAGGTTTAACCCTCTTTGACTGAATTTCCTCTAGCTCTACAACATTCCGGTTAGAGGAGGGTTTTTTTTTGTTAAGAAGTAGCCTGAAAAATTTCCTATTTAGTAATTTGTCCTTGATATCATTATCATTATCGTGATTTTTTTCTATTCTATTGTAGGGTTAGGATCGAAAGATTCATCTTGAGGCTTTTCCTTCTTAATTATAGGCTTACCCCATTGACCAAAAACCTTTCGAACCATACCATACTCCATAGCGAGATTAACATTATGACTATGACATAACCTTGTGGTTTTGGGTGTTGAAACCTTATCTTCCTTTTTCCCTGAAGATATGGGTCACAAAACACACTGAGGGTCACTAATAGCACTATCAACACCCAAGGGCTCATCAGGGGCATCATGAATTTCTACATCAGGTTTTGAAGACACTTGAGGGTATGATTCCTTGGGCTTGGGTTTATCAACAAAACCATTTTTTGAAAGAAAAGACTCCCATTGTAACCATATCTTACTTCACTAAAACTTAACCATAATTGCAATTAAATCATGATGAATCAGACATTGGTTGTTTTTTCTAGTTTTGATATTTTAAAGCCATTTTAATGAGTGAAACATACAAGAAATGCAGGATATTGGAAGGCTAACCCATAAAAACCATCAGCAATCTAACATGAGAAAAGAACACCAAATTGTACTGGAATTCACATGTTATATACATTCTGATAAATAGTGACATGTTTTTCCATTCAAGTTTCAAATGGGTAACCAACATACCTTTAACATGATAGGAGTATGACCTTTCAGCCAACAATTTCTTCCAAGGAACCTTATTTATCGTCTTGGTCTTCAACCATTTTTCACCTTTGAGAGACAGGTTTATGGCTTTTGTAATGAACTTGGGGTCAGCTATAAAATAAACATCACCAATTTTAACCCTACGATTATTGAAAGAAGGAACGAAAGCCTCCATAACTACTTGGTTATGACCTTGAAATAATTTTATAAATCCAAACTAGCCAATAGTGTGAAACAACTATATACAATCCTCATAGGCCTCTATCATGTAAATTCCCTAAGTTTTTCATATTGAACCACTTGAGACATGGAAGAATAATACCAAGAATACACATTCTAAGACTATTGTAAGGTGAAAAATTCCTCAAAACCTTCACTTGCTACTGGGAGAGTAGAAACTAGGAGAGACTACGAAAACATCAAATGGAATGGGCTTAAAAAATCCTAGTTAGTTTGAGAAATCAATCCCAAGGTATATTCGTCACAGGGCTTGGAATCTGGAGAATAAAAAAATAACAAGTGTATAGGCCAATCTAGACTATGATCATGGCACTTCACATTGCCTTGATAATCTCATTTCCCAATCCTTGTGGTCAGGGCCTCACTATAGAGGGTTCGAAATACATTTGTAGATATTAGGCTAATGTTTTAATCAATACATGTTTCAAATAATAATCATCTAATAGGTGTTTAGTCATAGGTTTAAACAACAAAAGTAATACTAACGAAATGAGTCTAAAATAGATAGAATATGATTAGGTAAATAGGCCCCAAAAGGGTATAAAAATAAATGTACATGCAATTGGAACATAGCATAGGATAAATCCCACCGCCCACAAAAAAAAAGACATTACAAATTATAAATAAAGGGTTGTTAGAATTTTTTTATAATTTTGTAATAACTTCTAATACAACGTGTCATGTGTGAGTTTGAGTGCACCAACATTTATGACCTTCGGGAATTATTATCAATTTAAAGAAAGATAAAATGGAATAAAATATAAGTCCAAACATACAATGATATTTACTCTCAAATGACTAGAAGTCATTAAAAAGGAAAAAACTTTAGAATTGAATAAAAAATTCAAAATGGAAACGAAGGGGCCCATATCATAAAAAATGAATGAGATGGGAAGGGTTGGCATTTATATTCAAAGTTGATATTTATTTACAACAAGGCATGATTAAGTGCAATTATAATAGCATTAGTAACTTGACATAACAAGGTGTCATAACAACTATAAGTACAAGGTACCCAAGCACAGGTCTTTGCAATGATCACATTGGAAAGACCATGCTCTTGAAAACACAAACAATGAAAATGAAGGTTTCTACATTACAAAATATGGAAAACGGGTTACACCAGCTACTCGATTAAGATGGAAAAAATAAATCAGCAACCTAGATAAGCCAAACAAAACTTCTCCATGAAACAACTTCAGAAAACAACACTGCTCAAGGTCCCAACAAGAAAAGGATGGATTTTCTCAAATATCAAAACAAGCTTTAGACATTTATCTATGTTCTTGTAAAAATAAGTCTAGAAAAGAAGACCAAAATAACATAAATAAATGAATGAGGCATCCAAATATGCATTTGTGTCTGAGAGAGAAGGTGAGAGAGAGAGTTAAAGCTGGAGTACCAAAACAATAAGCCTACCGTGGAGGTCTTGCTACCTATTCTTATGAACCGTAGCGGTGAATGAGAGCTTAAAGTAGTAAGAGTCCCATAATGAGATAACTTAATGGAACTTATTTTTGTTTAAGCCATTGAACTCACAAAACTATTTTTTTCATGAGTCATGACATTATTATCCTTGTCATCATCTATTGGAGTCCATGATGTACAAAGATGTGATTCTAGGGCATTCTTTGCCTCTTTCCACTTATTCCTCATCATTGTTAACCCAAATGATACTCTTAGAAAAGAGATTTTTATCCAAGAAAATTCACAAAAATCAGCTAAACCCAATGAATTTTCAGAAAAACAAAATTATATATACCTAAATGTTTTTTATAGAAGAACACCTGGGTATACCAAATGAAATATTATAGAAAGAACTGTGTATACCCAACATTATTTTCAACAATAAACAATCCAAATGCTTATGATCAGAAACACAAGCCGCACAATTGAATGATTTCTCTTCATTGCATAAATATGACATACACTTAATCAATTTTCTTGTATATATCCTTAAAAAACCCCTAATTATGTTGTAGATGTTGGGATATTACCACACACAGGAAATAGTTAAGTATAACCTAATCTAGTGTAGAGTTAGGTAAAGTGTGTTTTGTTACTATGTACTTTTGTAACTTACAATCTGATAGTCACGATATGTTAAAGACATGAAGTGATCTGATGATTCATTCTCTCCATGGTATTACGATACTTAATCTGTGGCTTAACACCTGATTTATCCATGATCTCTATTTAAAGAGCATGTGGGGTCATTTGTAAGGCGACCATTCATGAGAGAAGCTTATGTAAATTTTATTTCTTTTATTAATAAATTTCCCAAAGTGGCCGCATTGGCTCAGGTTGTGGAATGTTTCCCCCTTTGAGGGTTTTAACCACCTTAAGAATACTGATGAATTGATCTGTGATCTATTTGTGAGTGGTTTCCTTTGGTTTTCTATCGGAGGAACTTACCCTATAAATTCCTACATAACACATATTTCATTAAATTTGGAAGTAGTTAGTGGATCTAGAATTTAGGACTTTAACTAGATTAAGTTTTTTCAAAATAAGGAATTAGAAAGTCACTTAGTTTGCTAATTTTAATGTAGATATTCACAAATTTTTGTGTAAAAATTATCATGACAAACTTTATAAAACAAATTTATATAAATTTGCAAATTAAAATCTTTCACATCTTAATCTTGGATTCCTTACATTATCTATTTTAATATTTTTTATGGTTTATATTAAAAGATAAGCTTGTTAAGGTTATTTTGTAAAAGTAATAATGTATGTGTTACTATTATTAACCCATTTAATTATAATCCGATATAGTAAATATCATGTATGTGATAAGTTATGATTATTACTAAGACAATGTTGGCACAATTTAAAAGACTCTCACCTTTGCAACACTAGTAATATGGTTGAATATTAAAAAACTGTAATAGCTCATTCTAATTTATACTCGTATTGGAATTAAATTTCAAAATATTTCTGATTCTACCAACCTTCTTTATTGCTTAACTAACAAAATTATGATGATATTGACACACTTCTTTTAATGCTTTTTGAGCATAACAATAAAATTCGAAATAACTTTTATTAATATCTTTTTACCTTATTATATACCATGTTTGGTCTTAGTGGTTGATAATCATCATTATCACCATCATCATTACAGACTATTGTAGGAATTTTGCACCATTTTAGAGTTGAGGAGAAAATATTTTCTTAGGATCAAATTAAATGTTGAGTGCGAGTAGTGGCATAATTTATTTATATTTTATTATTTGTACCTTTATGTTAAAATTTTATTATTTATTGTTTGTACTTTTATGTTAAAACCAAAGTTGATTGACGATTACCTAATGAATAATAGATTAATATGCAAGATATATATTAAGTATAAAGTTATTTAATGACAAATTATCATAGTAATGTGTCCAATATATACCATTATTTAGAAGTTTAAACAGATTAAGTTTTTTCAAAATGAGGAATTAGAAAGTCACTTAGTCACTATTTTTAATGTAGATATTCACAATTGTTTGTGTAAAAATTATCATGATAAACTTTATAAAACAAATTTATATAAATTTTGCGAAATCAAATCTTTCACATCTTAATCTTGGATTCCTTACATTATCTATTTTAATATTTTTTTATGGTTTATATTAAAAGGTAAGTTTGTTAAGGTTATTTTATGAAAATAATGATGTGTATGTTACTATTATTAACCCATTTAATTATAATCTGATATAGTATATATCATGTATGTGTTATGCTACAATTATTACTAAGAGAGTGTTGGCACAATTTAAAACTCTATCACCTTTGCAACACCAATAATATGGTTCAATATTAAAAAACTCTCATAGCTCATCGAGTTTATACTCATATTGGAATTAAATTTCAAAATATTTGTGATGCTATCAACCTTATTTATTGTTTAACTAACAAAATTATGATGATCTTGAAACACTTCTTTTAATGCTTTTTGAGCATAACAATAACATTTGAAATAACTTTTAGTAATATCTTTTTACCTTATTATATACCATATTTGGTCTTAGTGGATGATAATCATCATTATCACCGACATCATTACATACTATTGTAGGAAGTTTGCACAATTTTAGAGTTGAGGTGAAAATATTTTCTTAGGATCAAATTAAATGTTGAATGTGAGTAGTGGCATAATTTATTTATTATTTATTATTTGTACTTTTATGTTAAAAAGGAAGTTGATTGACGGCTACCTAATGAATAATAGATTAATATGAAAGATATATATTAAGTATAAAGTTATTTAATGACAAATTATCAAGGTAATTTGTCCAATATATACCATTATTTAGAGCTTTCAACAGATTTAGGTTTTTCAAAATGAGGAATTAGAAAGTCACTTAGTTCACTAATTTTAATGTAGATATTCACCATTTTTTGTGTAAAAATAATCATGATAAAATTTATAAAACAAATTTATATAAACTTGCAAAAGCAAATCTTTCAAATCTTAATCTAGATTCCTTACATTATCTATTTTAACATTTTTATGGTTTATATTGAAAGATAAGTTTATTAAGGTTATTTATAAAAATAATGATGTGTATGTTACTATTATTAACCAATTTAATTATAATTCGATTTAGTAAATATCATGTATGTGTTAAGTTATGATTT
>APFE030109625.1:0-69310 GCA_000404065.3 Pinus taeda | reverse complement strand
CGGTAAACTATCTAACTTTTATATTATATGTACATATGGATATTTACAGACAGAGTAGCTGGATTTAACAGGACTTCCTTGGCCACCAGTGGTGCCATGGGTGAAGCAGACTGACCCAAAAGCTCCCACGCAGGGGTAGCATCCACCATGTTTTCCTAATGCCTCTGAAGGACCGTCTGAGGCACAAAACCGATCCAAAATGACAAAACAGACTCTGACTTCTTGATTACTCATAGGTGATCCAGCCCACGCAGGGGTTGTCTTCATTGACCAACTCGGGACTGATACTGACCGACACATTGACATTAAACATGACCAAAAAGGACTGGACATTTATCAAAAACAACAGGTGAACAGACCAAAATCTAACATTAACCATATAACCCGCATCAAACAGAGATCTGGACCTGAGCTGAGTGAGGTTGGCAGGAGCTGGAGCACGCACTGGAGGGTTACTCGTCCTCAGGAGGTTTCTCCTCCTCAATGGTGCACCATCCCTGACCTTCAGGGATACCCTCCCACATGGCCGCCCACTTGGCTTGAGTTGAGTCTGGAGATTTCGTTGTCTGGGAGGTGGAGGGGTCGGCCATGATCGTCTTCCCTGAGGTTCCTTCCCCGCTTGGTGGAGGCGGAAAGGGGTCTGCATGTCCAGAGCTTGCAGGGGGTGGATCTTCCCCTCCTGGAGGCGTTTCCTCTTCAGCATCTTCCGGAATTTGAGTGAAGAGCACAGAGACTTGAGCTCTAATTCCTTGATTGTCCTGGGATTTACCCAGTGTAAAAACCACTGAGCCGAACGCAGGGAGGGCTGGCCCCTCAACGTTTGCCCCACTGACCTCCAGGATTTGCCCTGCATGGAGTGGCGCGACCCCTGCCCGTCGATAACAATAGCAGCAGCAGCAGTGGTGGTGCTCCCTCTCTGCCCCACCACGTCCACGACCACGGCCCGAGCCCCGACCAGAACCCCTCCTGCAAGGCTGCCTATGACGAAGCCTTGCCATGGGCAATTTGTTTCCGCCTGTATTTGCTTGGAGCGAGTTGCGTGGCCTCCCCGAAGCCAGAAATCGTCGCCCACACCTCCCAAACACCACCACCACCTTCGAATTATCCCGATGTTCCCCTGTTTCCTTCCCCAAAGCTTCCAAATTCTCCTCCTGCATCTCTGAAATGGCCCCCAAACCCATTGAATTTGCCCCCAACGCCTCTGAAATTTCCATCTAGCCTTCAGAGTTCGCCTGCCGAACCTCTGAGACTGCCTCGCTCCTTTCTTAGGAGCTTTCGAAATTCTTAGAGCCGACCCTGGAGTCAGCGTGTCGAGAGGTCCAGAGGGCAGCCTGTGATGGCGTGCGCCTCGCCCAGCAGCAGGCCTTCCTCTGCAGCAGATTTCTCTGCAACAAGCCACCAGCGTGACAATGAATTGCGGAAGACAATGGCCTGTTGTAGTCCCCGGCCAAATATTTATCGTCGCTCCATTGTTCTGAGTGCCAACGGAATTCCTCCATCCTGTCAAACTGTTATGCATTGAATGCCCTGAGCTTAAACCCTGCCATATTAAACCTTTGATGGCCGAGGTACTTAGGAATTTAATTCGCCCACTGTGTCCTAGTGTCACCCGCAACCGGGGAATCAGTGTCACTTTGAAGGAGCTTCTTACATTCCTGAATCTGTTGAGGGCTGGGGATGATGTCCAAATTTCCTGCTTGGAAAGGATGGTGACTTTCAACCCCAATATTAACTAGGAGATCAGCCACCTTGTTCCCTTCTCTTCTGGAGTGGTGAAAGGAGAGGGCTCTATGGTTGTGCAACTCTTAAGCAATGTTGTGTAGCCTGGCTTCTAGCCTCCAACTGTCAGCTACTTTTATGGTTTGAGAGCCATTGTGAATGCGGGTGACCATGCTGATGATAATCTGGGAATCTCCTTCCACTATGAGGGGTTGAAGATTCTGACGTTTGGCCTCTAGGAGCCCTTGCCAGAGACCCTCCAACTCCGCAGAGTTATTGGTGTCCCATCCTATATTACCGAAGTAAATCTGTATGGTGTTGCCTTTGTGATTACGAATGATACCTCCATAACCTGTTGGCCCTGGGTTGCCTTTAGATGCTCCATAAAAATTTAGTTTGTAAGAGTTGGTGGGTGGGGCTATCCATTTTCTGTCCTCCTTGTCATTGCCTTTCGTTGTCCTCTGGGTGGCATTTCCTTGAGGCAGCTCTAACTTCCAGTTGTCCAGGATGTTTTTCTTGCTGTCTTTGGTAGGGAGGTCTTCCATGGTCCATGATTTCAGAAGCATGGTCTCTTTGAGGTTGCTATGCAGTCTGTTCCAAATTTCTTCTGTGGACGAGCTTTGGTTTTTGAAGATCCGCCTGTTCCTCTCTTTCCATATGTTCCATATTACTATGCCAGGAATAATGTTCCACATGTAGTTAAGGATCTCACAGTCATAGGGACTTTTTGGCCAGTGACGGATGGTGTCAGTGATGTCTCCAGGTCCTTTACATCGTCTCTGACATCTGAAGCCTACCTGATCCCATAGCTTGTTGGCAATTGGGCAAGTGTCCAGAAGGTGCTGTAGAGTTTCTTCATTTTTAAAGCAGTTGTGGCAAATTGAGGGCCCATGGAAGTTGCGTCTCCTTAGCTTGTCCCAGGTGAGAATTTTTTTATGTCCAACCATCCATAGGAAATGTGAAATCTTTGGCCAGGCTTTAAAGCTCCAAATTCTGTCCCATAGAGGGTCCTGTCTGATGGCGGGATCTCCTATGAGATTGTATGCTTTGGACGTTGAGTATGTTCCTTTGGGGAGGTATCCCCATCTGAGAATGTCTTCACTGTTCTCCATTCTGATGCTTCTCTTTTTTAACTCTTCTTCCAGTGCTATTGCCTCATGCATGCTTGTGTCTGTGGTTATTTGGTTGCTTGGACGCCATTGTCTGAATCCATTTACCGTGTCCTGCGCCCAGAATTGATGGACGGTTGCCTGCTGCTGCTCTTGTCTGTCCGGTATTATCCTTGGAGCAAGAACATTGGAAAGTTTAGGCTGTTGGTTCCATGCATCCATCCAAAATTGGGCACTCTGACCATTTCGTATTTCCCAGAAGCTGTGCTTCTGGATGAGCTGATGATGTTGCTTGGTGGCGTTCCAGATAAGTGAGCCATTGTTGGTGGGCTTGAATCTGATGAGCTCAGCTTGGGGCATGTTGTTGGTGTATTTGGCCGTCCAAATGTTTGCCCATAACTTATCTGGATTAGTTAACCATTGCCACCAGATTTTGGCATTCATGATGGTGTTACTGCTCTCGGGATCTCTGATCCCTATGCCTCCTTTGCTTTTAGGCCTGCACACAGTTTCCCACTTCACTAAAGCCCACTTGTGATTAGTTGCAGAGCTTCCCCATAGAAAGTCTCTCTGAATGTTTCTTAATTTCTTCAAAACCCATTTTGGAGCTGCAAGGATAGAGAAAAGGTAGAGAGGCATGGCTTGAAGGATGGATTTAATTAACACTACTCGACTGGCAAGATTGAGGGAGCGGTGGGTCCATAGGTTGAGCTTAGACTCTAGCTTCTCCAGAAGAACACGCCAGGCAGGTTGCTTAATGGCTGAGGCTGTAAGGGGAGCTCCAAGGTAAGTGGAAGGGAGGGAAGCTGCTTGGAAGCCCAAGATGTGGGTGATAGCAGATTTGACCGGCGGGGGAGTGTGGAAGAAAAAGATTTGGGATTTGGAGCTGTTGACATGAGTGCCCGATGCTTCTGAAAAATCATTGAGCAGGGATTTCAGTTGAGATGCTTCTTGAGCAGAGGGGTAGCCGTAGAGCATAGTGTCATCGACAAATTGTTAATGGGAGGAGGCTGGGGAGTTATGGATGGAGATTCCTTTTAGCTGATTGGAATGGAGGGCCTGCTTGATGTTTCTGCCAAGACCTTCTGCCATAATAACAAAAAGGAAGGGGGAGAGGGGATCCCCTTGTCTGATGCCTCTGGTTGGTTTGAAGGGGCGGGAGGGAAGACCATTGACAAGAAGGGAAAAATGAGATGAGGAGATGAGACTCATGATCCATCGTACCCATGAGTGGCAGAATTCGAAGGATTTCAACATATTTTGGATGTAAGACCAGCTGAGCTTATCGAAAGCTTTGGAGAGGTCGAGTTTGAGTAACATATCGGCTTGCTTGGAAAGTTTGAGAGAATGGATGATTTCATGCGTGAGTATGATGCCATCCATAATCTGTCTCCCTTCGACATAACCCGATTGCTCCGGAGAAATGAGCATGGGTAGAAGGGGTTTTAATCTGTTGGCGATGACCTTGGAGATGACTTTATAGAGGAGATTGCAGAGGGCTATGGGTCTAAACTTCTCAGGAGTTATGGAGTTCTCTTCTTTGGGGATGAGGGTGATGAAAGTGGAGTTAAGGGAAGGGAGCAGCCAGCGTAGAGCCTTGGACTCCTCGACAGCTTGCCAGACCTCCTCTTTAATCATATCCCAAAAAGCATGTAAGAACGTGGTAGTGAACCCATCAGGTCCGGGGGCCTTACCTTCCTTGAGCTGCGCCATCGCTTCGTCGACCTCCTAGGCTTGAATTGAGCTCATGAGAATTTCGTTGTGTTGTGTAGTTACCAGTTTGGGGATGTTGTTGGTGATTCTTCCAATCGCCCTTTGCCGATCTTCTGCTTACTCTTGGTGAACCTGCTGAAAGTGATTGAGGAGGACCTCTTCTATTTGCTCATGCTCTTCGACTTTTACCCCTTCTTGGTTAAGGATAAAGGGAATTTGATTGTGCATCCTCCTCTGCACTGTAGTTCGGTGGAAGAATTTGGTGTTACGCTCCCCTTCCTTTAACCATTGTATCCGAGATTTTTGCCTCCGGTAGATTTCCTCTTGCTTCCTTCTCTCTTTGAGCTGGGTAGTTATGTGTCGTTCCCTGTCTAAGGTGGCCTCTATATGTCCTGCATTTATGACTTCTTGATGGAGATCCTTCAGCTCCTTATTGAGCTCCTGTTGGGCCTCAAATATGTTGCCGAAGGTCTCTCGATTCCAGCGTTTTAGGTGACTCTTTAGAAAGCGGAATTTTTGCTGAAGCTGGAACATTTTTGAGCCTTCTGGAGGGATAAAGGAGGCCCAGGTATTTCTGATGAAGTCCTTGAATGCTAGATGCGTTAACCAAAATCCCTCAAATCTGAAGGGCCTTTTGGTTTTATCCCCTGGCCTCTGCCAGTGGAGAGCTATTGGCCAGTGGTCCGATCCTGAGTGTGCCAATATTTCTGCTGTAAGGTCGCCTCCTAGATGAACCGTGTTATCCGAGATCAGGAAGCGATCAAGTTTAGAAGCGATCTCAGATTTTCCTCCTCTGCGGTTGCTCCAGGTGAAAGTACCATTGCAGAATGGCATATCTATGAGAGAGGCATTTTGTATGAAGTCCTTGAAGTGATCAACCTCAGGCTCTAGTCTAGATCTGCCTCCTACCTTGTCCTCCATTTTGGTTATCATGTTGAAATCCCCTGCAGCGATCCAGAGTGGATGCTGCATATTTCTATTAAGCGCTTCGATGGTTTCGAGGAGTGCCTTTTTACTCCCTGCGTCCTGCGGAAAGTAGACGTTGGATAGATTCCCATGGATGTTGGTACCAAGAAAGTGGAAGGTTGCTTGTATAAGGTGGTGAGAGGCATGGAAGTCTGTGAGTGAGATAGTTTGGGGGTTCCATGCAATGGCAAGCCCTCCTAAGGCTCCTGTAGCATCCACAGCCACTGATCTGCACCTTGGCCAGGCTTTTGAGAGAATGCTGCCAGGCCTATCGCTATTGCATTTAGTTTCCTGGAGGAAACACATCTGGGGTTTTTCCATCTTGATCATATTTTTTAACATTCTAGATTTTCCTGGGCTATTGAGCCCTCTTACATTCCATGATACGAGCTTCATACTTTAACTATTTTGGGTGGGGCTGTAGTACTTCGTCAGCTTCGCGTATCTACCCAAGTCTACCAGGATTTTCCCGATCTCTATTGTTCTCTAGAGATCTGTCTTCCTTCCTCTTTTTTTAGTGTCCTTTGGTCGCTGATTGCTATCCCAGGTGCCTCCTGATTGAATGCCGAGCTGGTGTTGATGAAACGCTCTGGAGATGACCACTTCTAGCTTGTCTATATCAGAATCAGAGATTTTTTCATATGCTTTCTTCTGGCAGCACAACTCCAGTTCTATGATATCCAGACCGTGTAGATCTATGCTCTCTGGTTCTTCTTCCATGTTTTGCGCCTGATTGGTATCTTCTTGAGGAATTTCCAAGTTGTGTGGGGCCTTCAGTTTCCCATCTATCTCCATTTCATTGAAAAATTCCTCTGGAATTGCCTGATGCCTGTTTAGGATTGTTGGGATGATGATGGGGTTTTTTGATGAGGAAGGGTGACTGGAAGGGGGGGGAGGGGTGGAGGAGGAGGGGCGGGCAGAAGTGCTATCAGAATTAGGGGGCATATCGTCTAAGAGATTGCCTAGGGACTCATAGCTATTCTTGGAGGCAGGATTTTGGGGTTTAGAAGGCTGGGGCTTAGGCCCATTCTGAGGTTTTTTGTGCATGCGCTTTCTGTTCGTAACTTTGGTGAAGCCATCTTGAGGGGGGGTTTCAGAGGAATCAGGAGTGCTGGCTTTAACATTGAGGGGGCAGTCCCTAAACAAGTGTCGTAGTGCATGGCATCTTCTGCACCTGAATGGAACATGCTCATAGTCGAGAGGCTGGATCCACTCCTCATCGCGATGGGCGAGGGTGACTGATTCAGGAAGAGTTTCATTTAGTCTAATGAAAACACAGATTCAAGCATAAGAAATGAACTTACGGTTTTTTGTTTCCTCTGCTGCCCTGATGTATTGTCCCACTCCGTTGCCTATCTTCATTAGACATTTTTCTTCCCAGTATTCATCCGGGAGTGAGTAAAGCCTGATCCAGACGGGAGCCCACGTTAGATCTTCTTTGTCAGGGTTGAACTTAGGCTTCCAATCTCTGAGGTAGAGACCTGCCGATTTGAAGAAGTACGGCCCTCCTCCTAGGATCCTGTATTTGTCTTCCAAGCAGTAGAAGATGGCGGTGAAGAAACCCTTCGCTCCTAGCTGTAGAGTGACATCTCCCTTTGGCTTCCATTTGGCTGCGATCCAGCCCTTTAGGGCTCATTCAGTTGGCCAAAACCCTATAAACTTTCCGATGATTGCATAGTATTTCATAAACTCGATTCTGTTGTCGATAACATCTCCAGGCAGTCCTATTCTCGGTCTTTCCTTGGCTATTGGACGACAGGTGGAGGAGGTAACCTTTGGGTTGTCCTCCTTTGGATCTTGTTCTTCAGGCTGATTAGTGTTACTGTCGTGTTTCTGCTTCCCTTGGTTGAGTAGATTCGGATCGATCGACCCGAAAATGACCTCATCATTTGGTTTGTGTCGTGAAGGGGAGGGCTGTGACGCCCCCCCCTGAGGCGGACTCATGGCGGATATCTGCTCCTCGTCAGTTCTGGTATGTTTCAGAGGTTTAGGCGCCGCGTTTGGTCCCTTTCCGTAGAGCTGTCAGTGCCGACGAGGGGATCGCCCTCAGAACCCTCGCCCTGACGCAGCCGGTGCAGAGCAGAGCGCATACTCGTTTTTTCTGCCTAGTAAAATCTATCGTGTTAAGTTATGATTATTACCAAGAGAGTGTTAGCACAATTTAAAAGTATATCACCTTTAAAACACTAGTAATATGGTCGAAGAATAAAAAAATCTCATAGATCATCTACTTTATACTTATATTGGAATTAAATTCCAAAATATTTGTGATGCTACCAACCTTCTTGATTGTTTAACTAAACAAAAGTATGATGATCTTGAAACACTTCTTTTTGAGAATAACAATAAAATTCTAAATAACTTTTAGTAATATCTTTTTACCTTCTTATATCCCATATTTTGTCTTAGTGGATGATAATCATCATTATCACCATCATCGTTACATACTATTGTAGGAATTTTGCACCATTTTAGAGTTGAGGAGAAAATATTTGTTAGGATGAAATTAAATGTTGAATGTGAGTTGTAGTATAATTTATTTATTATTTATTATTTGTACTTTTATGATAAAAATGATGTTGGTTGGGGCTTACTTAATGAATAATATATTAATATGCAAGATATATATTAAGTATAAAGTTATTGAATGATAAATGGTCATAGTAATCTAAAATGATCATAGTAATCTGTCAAATATATACCATCATAGATCCATCTTAAGTGTTAGATGTAGGGATCAAATTTCTTCAGATGTAAACATTTTTAGAGTGAAAGATACAATGTGTTATTTTTCATTGTTGCAACTGTATTTTGAATGCTAAATAGAAGTATATAATGACCAAATTAAAAAATTTTACCATAATTTTTTTTTAATATATAATTATATATATTTATTATGTTGAGTTATGATATTGATATAAATTAGTGACTAATCTCAAATGTTTCTTTGAATTCTCTAGCTAAATAGTTTTTGGAAAAGTATAAGATTTAAAATCTAATTCACACATTTTTTTTACTCCTAATTACTTTACAACATATTCATTTTTTTATTTTTCTATTTATAACATAATTTTTATTTTAAGACAAAATTACACATCCCCCATACTAAGTTGTAAAATGAGGCTCTTGTCTCAATTACTAATCATTTTAATGATTAAAATCAATCACGAATGAGAATAGTAACAAAGTAGTACAATTTGATTATTTTCAAATACAACAAGAAAGAGAGAAAATTCACTAATATATTTATTACAAATGTTTAATTTTTAATCCTATAATGTTTAAGGATATTATATTGAAAAGAACATATTAACATTCATGTAAAACTTAGATTCCTTGCATTATTTCTATTATCATTATTTATGTATTATATTTGTCTTGTGAATAATAGATTTTGTAAAAAAAATATCATGCATAAAGTTATTTAACAATATATTAATATTGTTTTTCTTACTATTATTGACCATTTTAAATTGATAGTAACTACTTTTCCTATGTTGAGTACAAATTAATTATACTAGTACAATGTTGGCACCACTTCAAAATCTATAAGAGGAAATATTTTATAATTCTAGTTGTGTTGTTTAATGAACATTTTTTTTTAATAAATTAGAGTGCAAAAAAATAATGAATTATATTTATATCAATTATAATAAGGAAAATTAAGTAAAACTCACCTCAAACATTATATCAAGTGTCTGGCATTTATTCATTAAGTGTTTAAATGGTTTATATTAAATAGAATATTAATTAGGTACTCCACTATTGTTTTAATAGACCAAGTTTAGAGGATGTTTTTAAGTGCATTATTGAATTTGATTATACATATTTGATATGGTGAGAAGTCCTGTTGGTAAAATAAAGCTTTGGAAACTGAAATATTTTATGGCACTATCATGTAATTTGTATAGCACGTGATTACATTGAAATATCAAATAATATAAAAATCCTCAAAAAATAATATGAATAGAATATTTGATATACAACAAGTATGGAAAAGTGTGTCTGAATGTATAGTAATAGATCCTTCAGAAAAAATTACATTCATCAATCATATAAAGATACTCTTAAGATATTCACTCAAGCAGATCAATAATGGCTTCTACACCATATTTATTTATCTTGGTCTTCTTGCAATGTTCTTTCTTTGGCATCCATGCCCATATTATGGTATTAATTGGAATAGAGCCAAGTTTTATGTCATCAGGATTTGCTACCCAATATTGCTCTAAACATTTTCCATTGTATTTCCCTGACATAGGCTTCTACCAGTCAGCCTTTACATGAAGATTCTCACTTTCATTATCCCTAAAGATATCTGAGATGCATTTTTCCATCCAAATCATCTCTCCTGCATCCTTATTTCCCAATCTAACAAGAAACATCTTTCCTTTCTCAACATCAATCATTGGAGTAAATTTTGGCTTTGGCTTGTTTCATTTGGGTCCAACATATATTGGTTCATCTATCACATTATCAAAATCTCCATCCATAATACTTGAGACTACATGGAGTGCATTACGATCAATGTGATCAATGTGCCTTGTCTTGGGCTAGAAGTCCTTAGAAGATGAATCACTTCCATCTATTATTCTGTGATCATTATAGGTTCCATATAATGTATCAAGAATTTTTTTCCAATACACTACTTTATTTTTCCATTCCTCTATAATGATTGGTGAATCGTCATTCCCAATAGTGTCTTTCCAAATTTTTATGTATGATGTTATCCCTTCCTTTAGTTATTTTAAATAGACATCATTTTGTTTGGAAGATAATACAGATGGCTTCCCTATGGGAATTATAGGTCGACATTCATCATCTATATTCCATAACTCAACTGGTTCTAACCACTCAATATCTTTAATTGATTCTTTGTACCTTAGTACTGGAACATCATTGAGTACAAGAAATTGGAAGTATTGGACATTAAGATGTCCAACTACTGCATTTTTTCCCTCCTTGATGTACCCATTAAGGAAAATTTTGAAGTCATAGACCTTGTCAATAAGTGTAGGTGGAAGTACTTTAGTTTCTTCAATTATGCGATATGTATCCATCATTTTAGGTAAACAATAAATACATTTACTTTTTATTTTGGAAGACATTCTTCTGTAGGTTCCATCTATGCCTTCATGGGTGTGCCCCACAGGAAGAACCCAACCTCAATAGTGATGAGGGCACCAAGTGCAGCTAAAAGTGGCAGAAACATGAAAACACAGTGATTCTTATTATCACTTGCTACATTTTCCAACTGTAACAACAAATGTAGAGGAAGAGGTTTAAAATAAACGTTTTGACATTTCAAGTAGATAGAGGTGTCAAGTAATGCATTTGTAAGTTGGTTTCTTGAAATTCCACTTTCATAAAGTAGAACACCATACATATCCATTTGTGGGTCTTCAAGGTCCCTTAAGAACTTTGCAAGGGATGTAATAGTAAATTGTGATACCCTATGGACAAATGATATGGAAAAATGATCAAAACCTCCTACCTTATGCCCAATGTGTAAGCATATTTGTCAATGAAAAACCTAAATTTGTTCCTACAATAGCTTTTTATTTCACATGTAGCCTTGGGATTGAAGTCTTTGTTTCGTCCATTTTATCATGGATAATTCTCAAATACTCCTTTGGAAACCACTCTGACATAATTCTATGGGCATAGTAACAATATCTTCCACATATAACAATCTTGTTATGTTCCTTTATGCTACCTCATACCTTTTATTCCAATGCTTTTGTAGTTTCTGACTTAATTTGTGCTTTCAGCACAATACATTCATTGCATTTACTAAAGTTGGTTTTCTTTGAAAATGCCAAATCTCGAAAAATAATATTGCATATATTTCTCATTGTTGACTATGATATTGATGGGTAATTGAGCTTCTGAAGAGGCTCGTTGATCTCTTTTAACAAAGAATTTTGTGTGTAAGTTGAAAGAAGCAATCTTAAAGGAATATATGTTCCATCTTCTTCAACTTGGTGTGTTTGGTTTGGTGAAAAATTTGACTTATCCATTACAATTTTGTGTAATATTACTATGGTTGCCAGTGTGTGAGCTCATGCTTTGCATGTGTTGGTGTTACCATGAATAGCTTTGATTTTTCCATGTTGGAAATAATACTGGTAGTTATAGACTATGCTTTGAGGAATTTTATGTATAATATACCATGCTTTCTT
The DNA here is from genome assembly GCA_000404065.3 of Pinus taeda. NCBI lineage: Eukaryota > Viridiplantae > Streptophyta > Pinopsida > Pinales > Pinaceae > Pinus > Pinus taeda. The sequence goes on along the minus strand of APFE030109625.1, from coordinate 57,621 downwards.
AAGAATAATATTTCTAGCAATAGGTCATAGGCCATGGCCTTTGACATGACTGTGTTTGACATGAGTGAATTCAAGAAAAATTAGCTAATACCATTTTTGTTTATTTGTCTCATACCCCTTCTAGCATCTGCAATGGCCTTCCTATCCACATGTTGACATCAATCTTTTCTACAACATACATTTGCCACCAAAAGTTGAATTTCTTTCTCTTCATCTATTTTAGTTTGACATTTTGCAATTTTTTTTGTATCCACAACTCATTTAATTCCTATATATGCCCCTGTTACATGCATATCAATTAAGTTTCTATATTTTTCATTACAAAGGTACACATTCCATTTGTTTAAGGGATTTGTGTCCTCTATAACATCCCATATCACCATTTCCTTGGGTGGCTCCTTGAACTTTTACTTGACCCTTAATATCACACCTTTTTTGTCCACCAACTTATTTATTGGCCATTTAACCAAAACATTTATAGACTTATTCCCAATTCTACATATCTCACAATTTCCATCTATCTCTTCCATAAAAACACCAATTTCCATTTCACCTAGTGTTTCACCCTCAACAATGTCATCCTCGCAGACAGTAACTAGCATTCCTTTAGCAATGGACATGCTTGTTCCGATGCATTCATGTCTAAGAGAAACCTTTGTACATATGAATCTAGCCCTATCTTGGGGAATATTTATGTCATGATCATGACAACGAGGCTCCAAATCTTATTCTAGCCAAACCTCATAAGATTCCAATGCACCCCCAAGTGTATGCTCAAATCCTATTAGATGTGGTAGAGGAGCATTATGTTTTAACACCTTCTCAATTTTAACCACTATGCATCCTTTATTTACAATATATCCATGCACTTTATTCCCAAGCTTTGTATTGAATATGCATCACTCGCCCACCTTCACTCCACGTTGCAGAAGATCTATGTTGTCTCTAATAGAAAATGTAGAAGAAAAATCTGCACCTATAAACGAATGTAAATAAGGTTAGGATTTACTAAAAGAAAAATTATACTATCAATAATATATAACACATGCTTCAATATTTTGATTTACCTATGTTGTGTCTCAAATCCATGATTTTCCATGGATGTATGTCCCCTTAATTAACATCCTCATCAATGAAATGTGGTTGAGTGACATGAATTATCAAAATTGTAACACAACCAACATTAACCCTTTCTCCAACATAATAATTTCTAGACTCTGCAGATTCGACCCTTCCTAACCGAATGACCTGACCATTAATAAGGAGATCAACATAGTCCGCTTTTGCTAAAGTTATATTTTCCATTGTAGATTGTATCAATTTTTTAACAACAATTAAATCATAACTTGTAATTAAAAGGTTGAACAATGTAAAGTGTGACTTTGTGTTTTGCAAAAACACAAAACTTACAAAAAAGTAATATAGATGCAAAAATTAAAATAGTATGGTAGTCATATTGTGTGTGATGAAACATTCTTTCCTCAAATGAAACCTAACAATCAATATGATTCACTCTACTACAAAAATAAGCATATTGCTAGAAGCAACATTACATGGTCAAATAAATCTAGCACATGCTAGATTTCCTTCTAGCACAAACACAAGCACATTCCCAATAACAATATTCTAAGGCAAAGGAAATCCACCACATTCTAAATTTCTTCCTAACGTAAATAGAAGCATATTAATCACAAAAACATTTCAAAGTAAAAGAAATCCTACAAATTCTAGATTTGATTCTAGCACAAACGAAATCACATTGCCAAAACAACATTGCAGGGTGGAAGATATGTAGCATATGGTTGATTTACTTCTAACAAATACGACAGCACATTTCCAACAATAAAATTATAGGGCAAACAAAATCCAACAAAATCCAACAACTTCTATCACAAACACAATTACATTTCCAATAACAACGTCACAAGGTAAAATAAATTTAATGCATGCTAGCTTTACATGTAGCATAAATACAAGCATATTACCAAAAACAACATTTCATGCTAGAAGAAATATCATGCATGCTATATTTCCTTATAACAAAAACAAAAACACATTACCAAGGTGAAGGAAATCCAACATGTGTTCGATTTCCTTCTATAATAAACAACCAAATTGAAAACAACAATGTTGCATACCAAAAGAAATCTAGCACAACTTCTAGCCCAAACACAAGCACAACATTTCCAAGAACATTGCGAAGGTGAGGGAAATATAACACTTGCTAGATTTCCTTTTATAATAAACAACCAAATTGACAACAACAATATTGCAAAGCGAAAGAAATGAAGAAAAGTTTCTAGCCCAAACACAAGCACATTTCAACTAAAAATATCGCAAGGTGAAAGAAATTTAACACATGTTAGCTTTACATGTGGCACAGATACAAGCATACTACCAACAACAACATTTCATGCCAAAACAAATCTATTGTGTGTTATGTTTCTTTCTAACACAAATCAACAAAGCGTAAAGGTGATTCTCTGTTGTGAAGACCCATATGAAAAGTGGCATAATGCTAATAAGACCAATGCAGCTACTGCTAGGATACCCACTCACTTTTCCCTTTATCATACAAAAAACTCCCAGGTGTGAAATCCTTCTTTTGCCAAGTGTTTTCTTGTAAAATGGGAAAGTAATGAATAATTGTTCCTGCTAGAATAAATTTCTTTGGGAAAACAGGGTGAAAAACATGAAGCCTCGTCTCCTTACCAAGAAAGTAAGAATAACTAGGCCTGATTGATATCCATGCCCGATGAACTATATTAGTGTTAAAATTTGTTGTTTGCAGTATGATTGGTAATGTACCTTGAAAGGAACACATTATACCATCTGCATAATGTTAACAGTTACACATCCATGACATCTCTGGTTCTTCCAACTTCAATGACATAATCAGTGTAGTTGAAGCCTTCGACATTTATGGATCCAATGTTCTTAGAAGAATGTGGCAGGCTTAAAAGTTAGTGTCCAAGTAGTTATTCACCTTTATCACAAACTGGCCAATTATTTTTCCTACTCTAGATTACTCTCAAGATCTCCTTACATGCCACTAACAAAAGAAGGTATTGTAAAGAAAATCTCTCTCTGTTTCTAAAGGAAAAAAATCTTTGTTTAATGACAAAAGATAATTTTTATTTTATTTTTGGAACAATTTTCTTGAGAACATTGCCAAAGAAATCATAATACATTAAGAGTTTATATACTCTCAAAATATTCCAAGATCACGTAATCACAATTGAGCCTAAACAACTATATAGTTATGAGGCAGTCTATCCCATATTCATGTAATCAATTTTCCTTTAGATGATTACGTAATAAACAACTATACAGACAAATATGCATTCTATTGACAATAATCTATATACCCCTGCCAAGGTCTTACAAGGAAAGGAATATTTGTACCAAGAAGATCCACCTAAAGAGATCAATTCTTGTTGGCTCAACCAACAGAGGTCATTATGCAATCTGCAAGTACCAAGCAATAATCCAACACAATAGTGTCTAGGTTTTGTTGGCATCTTATTAAAAAATGTTTCGTTTCTCCCCATCTAGGTTTACCATACCAATGTAAAGTTTAATTGTTCAAAAGTTTAGGGCATCCTTGGTAAAACCATGCATGTTATATTCAGTGACTATGGCATACTCTGAGGTAGATTTAGTAATAAATTTTGTGCATGAATAGAGTTTTGGCATTTTTTTTGATAAGTTAAGGCACCAACACCATGTGGTTATGAATTACCTAGTCAAGTCTCAAGATAAAGCCTCTTTTGTCTCATCACTATATCAGTCCATGAAATGGTGGAGAGCTTAACAAGCTTATCTTTTAATCACTCAAGCTAGACCAAATTAACAAGTAGTATTCCTACCTAACCAAACATTTGCCATGTTTTCTCTTCCTCATAAGAAGATATCGGTCTAGGGGTTATCCTGATGCAAAATGTACCTCTCAGAAGACTATCTTAACACCTTGTTTTAGGAGATTAACCCATTGGCCTTTTTCTATGGTGACTTTCCAAACCTAATAATGCTTCCATAAGATTACTCTTGTCCTAAAACATGGAATGGACTTCCCAAAAGATTGCATTGTGTTTACATAATGCTTCATGCATCTCTAGTAAAAAATAAAGGCTAGATGCCAAATGTGTTTATCGGATGTTACTTATGAATGCATAGAAAAGATTAGTGTATTTCATATATTCTCATGCATCTCTAGTAAAAACTAAAGGCTATTTGCCAAAGGTGTTTGTCAGATGTTTCTTATGAATGCATAGATAATATTGGTGTATTTCATATATTCTCATTACAATACTAAATGCTGCATCTAAATCTTCAATGATCTGTGGATTGAGTTTTAACTCATTGAGGTCTCTACTACAATGGGCCAGTATCTTGAGAGCTAAGGAATTAGATGAATGTGTAGTTGATTTTATCTCTCTATAGGCAGAACTGGTGTATTCTAGCAGTGTAAGTGTCATTTAATGAGGTTATAACTTTTGACATATTACAAAATATATCAATATATGGAAATATCTTCTCTGTGCCTAGTGGTAGAGTGAATAAAAATCCATTAGCATCGAAAGACACAAGGTACACTAGATAATGAATATGACCAATTTTTCTATCTTATTGATGTAGAGACCTAGTTGTTACCATAGAAGTTCAACAACTAAATTTAGTATCATGATTATAATAGGAATTTCATCATGATACCTATAAGTTGGTACCTAATCATTCTTTCCTTCATTAAGTGAGGAAGAAAGAGAGCACAAGTCCTGAAGTACCCTGAGAAATGTAGTACTAGAAATTTGACTTGAAAGAAGCATCACTTCTACCTCAGCAAAAACACTAGAATTCACTCACTGCAACCTTCCCTCAACCTTTTTTTTATAGCATTTGGAAATTTGGTAATGAAAATATGTCAACAAGGAGCTGCCACCTACACTAAATTAATCAATACATCTACATCATGAGAATATACAAGGTCTGCCAAACCTTCACATGCCAACACATATTATAACAATCTAAACATTGTTCAAGGAACACTGAGCAACATTGCTCATAAAATTCCATTTCTCACCTCAACACAACCACAAAACCAAATGATCACTATGGTGATCACTATGGTGTACACTTGTCTTGAAGAAGCCACAAATGCACATAAATATGCACCCTAGATAGATGTGCCAATACCTTTCATTCATCTAATGAAGGTGGGTTGGCCGTTAGAGTTCTTTTTAGATGCCATGAATACAAGGCTGGTACGTTTTCTCTGAATATAGGATCATTCAAATTATCTCAAAAGGAGGAATATTAAGGAGGTATAGGAATGGGTTTTTCTGTTAGGGTTTTATGATTAGAACAATCAAATGATATGTGTTCTCCAAAATGTAAGTAAAAGAAGCCCTGTCTGGGAGACTAATTTTAATAAATTCAAAAGGTATTATTTCTATCCATTAGGAATCACATGCTCAGGTGCTTGAGAATAAATAATAGCACAGTCAGCTGGATAATCAGGTCTAATTTACAGAACCTCACCCAAAATCTCATTCAAATCTCACATGAGGTACAGTAGACAATGAAGATGACTTGTTTTTCTATCTTACTGATGCAAAGACCCAATTGTTGCCATAGAAGTTCAACGGCTAAATTTAGACTCCTGATTATAATAGCACTTTCTTCACGACATATATAAGTTGGTACCTAATCATCCTTTCCCTCGCTAAATGAGGAACAAAGAGAGCACAAGTCCTAAAGTACCTTGAGAAATGTAGCACTAGAAATTTTACTTGAAAGAAGCATGGCTTCTGCCTTAGCAAAAACACTGGAGTTCACTCACTACAACCTTGCTCAAAATTTTTTTATAGCATCCGAAAATTTGGTAATGAATATATGCCAACAGGGAGGTACCAGTTTCACTAAATTAATCAATACATATACATCATGAGAGTATACAAGGTCTGACAAACCTTCACATGTCAACAAGGATTATAACAATCTAAACTCTGTTCAAGGAACACTTAGCAACAGTGTTCATAAAATGTTATTTCTCACCTTAGCACAAGCACAAAAACTAATCATCATTGTGGTGTACACTTGTGTAGAAGAAGCCACAAATGCACATAATGATGCACCCTAAATAGATGTGCTAATACCTTTCATTCATCCAATGAAGGTGAGTTGGCCCTCAGAGTTGTTTTGAGATTGCATGAACAGAAGGCTGGTACTTTGCCTTTGAATTTAGGATCATTCAGCCTATTTGGAAAGGAGAAATATTGAAGAGGTATAGGAATGATTTTGGCTATTTGGTTTTGATGTTTAGAATGATCAGATGATATGTGTTCTCAAAAAAATAAGTAGAAGAAGGCATGTCTGGGAGACTGATTTTAATAAATTCAAAAGGTATTATTTCTATCCATTAGGAATCAAAAACTTAGGTCCTTGAGAATAAATTATAGTAGAGCCAGCTGGATAAGCAAGTCTAATTTATAGAACCTCACCCAAAATATCACTCAAATCTCACACAGGGTAGAGTAGACAATGAACATGACCAATATTTCTATATTATTGATGCAGAGACCCAGTTGTTTTCATAAAAGTTCAACAACTAAATTAAACTCATGATTATAATAATACTTCATCATGATATCTATAAGTTGGTACCTAATCATCCTTTCCCTTGTTAAGTGAGGAATAAAGAGAGCACAAGTCCTAGCGTACCCTGAGAAATGTAACACTAGAAATTTTACTCGAAAGAAGCATGGTTTCTGCCTCAACAAAAGCATTAGAGTTCACTCATTGCAACCTTGCTCAACCTTTTTTATAGCATTTGGAAATCTGGTAATGAAAATATGTCAACAAGGAAGTGTCAATTTCACTAACTTAATCAATACATATACATCATGAGAAAATACAAGGTCTAGCAAACCTTCACATGCCAACAAGGATTATAAAAATCTAAACATTGTTTAAGGAACACTGAGTAAAATTGTTAAGAAAATGGCATTTCTCACCTCATCACAAGCATAAAATTGAATCACCAATGTGGTGTATGCTTCTACTGAAGAAGCCACAAATGGATATAAAGATGCACCCTAAATACATGTGATAATACCTTCCGTTCATCCAACGTAGGTGGGTTGACCCTCAAACTTGTTTTGAGATTGCATGAAGAGAAGGTTGGTACTTTGCCTCTAAATTTAGGATCATTCAACCTCTTTGGAAAGGAGAAATATTGAAGAGGTATGCGAATGAGTTTGTCTATTGGGTTTTGATGTTTAGAACAATCAGATGATATGTGTTCTCCAAAACATAAGTAGAAGAAGATCTTTTTGTGACACTGACTTTAATAAATTCATAAGGTATCATATGTATCCAGTAGGAATCACATCCTCAGGTGCTAAAGGATAAATAATAGCAGAGTCAACTGGATAAGCAGGTCTAATCTACAGAACCTCACCCAGAATCTCACTCAAATCTCACAAAAGGTATAGTAAATAATGAATATGACCAATTTTTCTATCTTAATGATGTAGAGACCCATTTGGTTCCATTGAAGTTCAAAAATTAAATTTAGACTCGTGATTATAATAAAAATTTCATCATGATATCTATGAGATGGTACCTAATCATCCTTTCCCTCCTTATGTGGGGATGAAAGAGAGCACAAGTCCTGAAATACCATTAGAAATGTAGAACTATAAATTTTACTTGAAAGAAACATGGCTTTTTCCTCAGCAAAAACACTGAAAGTTCACTCACTGCAACCTTGCTCAACCTTTTTTTTATAGAATTTGGGAATTTGGTAATGAAAATATGTCAACAGGGAGGTGCCAGTTTCACTAACTTTGTCAATACATCTACATCATGAGATTATACAAGGTCTGATAAACCTTCACATGCCAACAAGGATTATAACAATCTAAAATCTATTTAGGGAATACTGAGAAGCATTGTTCATAAAATTCCATTTCTCACCTCAGGACAAGAAAAAAACTGAATGATCACTGTGGTGTATGCTTGTTCTGAAGAATCCACAAATGCACATAAAGATGCACCCTAAATGGATGTGCTAATACCTTTTTTTCATCCAATGAAGGTGGGTTGGCCCTAAAAGTTTTTTTGAGATTGCATGAAGAGAAGGATGGCACTTTGCCTTTAAATTTAGGATCATTCAGCCTATTTGGAAAGGAGAAACGTTGAAGAGCTATAGGAATAATTTTGGCTATTGGGTTTTGACGTTTAGAACAATCATATGATATATGTTCTCCAAAACATAAGTAGAAGAAGGCCTATCTAGGAGATTGATTTTCATAAAGTCACAAGGTATTATTTCTATCGATTATGAATCACATCCTTATGTGTTTGAGAATAAATAACAGCACAATCAGCTGGATAAGTAAGTCTAATTTACAGAACCTCACCCAAAATCTCACACAAATATAATAATATAATTTCCATGATTTAAATAATGAATGGAGGATTCTCAATACTACCAATAACTTAACATAAAAGCGACTAAGATGGTCAGAGGATAGTATCCCATAACTCTCATGCCATATGTGCCTAGGTCTAATTGGAAAAACACATATGGCATGAGCGTCATGCCAACTAGCTTACCCAAGGGCGAAGACTAGTCACACAATATTCTTTGTGCTTAGTATTTGTGATTGAAAATCATTTTGTAGGGAGGATTAAGAAGTAAAATGTCCTTCAATTTCATATTTTAAGTAAGCCTACCCTTGGTTGATTTGACAGTGGAGATTTTATTCAAGCCTTCTTTTGAATATAGGTCCCCTAAAAGTCCTTTCACTCTAATGTTTAGCAGATGATTAGATCATAAACAACCATACCAATGGCAACTGTTTTCCATTGAGAAGAATCTATATAACCCTCTCGAGGTCCTGAAAGGAAAGGACATGGATTGAAAATAATATATATAATCTTCTCAAAATACTCCTAGTTCTCCAAGTCACAACTGAGCCTCAAGAACTATACAGTTGTGAAGTGTTTAAAACCATATCCTTGTACTCTGATTTTTTTCATATGACGAGGACAATAAAGAATTATTAAAACATATGTGTCCTATTCATAAATTTGTATACCCACACCATGCTCTTGCAATGCAAGGGCATCGATTGAGAAGAGTATATACTCCACACAAAATATTCCATGTTTTGAGAGTTGCAGTTGAGCCTGAACAACTGTACATTTGTGAGGAATTTAAACTTGTATTCTTGTAACTATTTTTTTTCTTCGGACGATTAGATAATAAGCAACTATACAAAGTGAAACAACCTCTGCATTCCAATAATAAGACTCTATGTCCCCCTCTCCAAGTCTCGCAAGGAAAGGACATACATTGACAAGAGTTTATATACCCTCAAAATCTTCCAAGATCACGTAATCACAATTGAGACCCACCAACTATATAGTTACGAGGTAGACTAACCCATATTCATGTACCTTTTTTTCCTTTAGATGATTGTGTAATAAACAACTTACAGAAAAATATGCATTCTATTGACAAAAATCTATATACCCCTATGAAGGTCTTACAAGGAAGGGACATGCATTGAGAAGAATGCCTATACTACTCTCCAAATGTTTTGATATCTCAGAGTTGCAAAATGAGCCACAACAACACTATACTTGTGACCCATGAGGCATTGAATCCCATATTCTTGTAATTTTCTTTTCTTTAGATGACTAGATAATAAACAAGTTTACAAACAATATCTACATTTCACCGAGAAAAATCTACATACCCATCTCAAAGTCTTGTAAGGCAAGACATAGATTGAGAAATTGTGTACTACTCTCGAAACCATCTGAGCCTTGGAGTTACAACTGAGCCTGAGGATCTATACAATTGGATGAATTGATACACATATTCTTGTACTCTATTTTTCATTCATATGATTAAATAACTATCGAAGACCCATTTAGACCTCTGTCTCATAGGCAACTTGAGGTTCAGAATCTTGAGGTTTCATATTTCAAGTTCCAATATCTAATATCCATTTATATGAACTAACTATATGCATCCTTTAGATTCATAACATCTAGGAGTGTAATGTACTTAGGTTTGAACAAGTTTGCACTCACGCACATATAAAATGTACTACTCCACCCTCTAGATTCAATGTAATGTTACACTGACACTACCACTGCCATTCCCACCCAAGCTATAGAATGTACCTTACTACTCTTGTGCACTTAGATAATTTCTTCTGTAAATACATAAAAACTATAATAATATTGGATCCTAGCACCTTATAAGCAAAAAAGCTATATTTTTTCCTACAATTGTAATTCACCCTCATTACAACAAACTTCCCCAAATTTTGGAGCATTATGTATTTACAAACATCCATTACAAAAATTTTCAAGAAAAATGGAGCTCGACGAATATGAGTATGAAACTTTGTGTTCCCCCTAATGTACTCCTCATTCTCATCAACACAAATAATGTCAACAAGTAGGATAATCCCTGCTTAAGCCCAATGGTTCTCGTAATAAATTTAATGTTCTTGAATTCTACAAAATCAACCTATAACAATCTCAGAGTTCCTCTCATAATAGCTATTTGAAACAATGATAGGATCAGAGATTACAATACCATGCAATATCTGGAACAACAAGTTACAAGGCACAAAATTAAAGGCTTTCATGAAACTCACAAAAATATAAAATTCTTTTTTGAATTGTTGCCTAGCCTTTTCAACAATAGCTATAAGTGTGAAAAATGTGATCAATAATCTAGTGGTCCCTTGAAAAACTTACTTTGCCTTTAGCTTAAGTTTACTTCTCTCCAAATACTTGAATATACACATGTTCAAAATTGTTGCATTAATCCTGGAAAAGTATGCCCAATCCTAACGACCATTAACTTTTGTTCATAATTATCACCTTATTTAAAGATAGGGTGAATAATTTGTGTGACCATAACGGAAAAAAACTTGAGCAAAGTACATGAAAGAGATCAACAATTTGGAGAGCAGAAAAATCAAATCCATATTTTAGATGTTAATATGGAAACCCTTCCCCATTAGTTATCTTTATAAAATTCTTTTTCCAAACAACTATTTTAGTATCTCTCAACATCAATGAGTGACAAGGAAGAAGAGGTAACAATCATAGAAAAATTTGATTAGCACATCATAAAGGGAGGTAGCTTGAGAGACCCAATATTGGAAATCAAAATCAAAGTGGGGAGGGGATTTCCTAGGAAAAAGAGTATATAAAAATTCATAGTGGAATAGTGAAACACATAAAACAAGGAGGATGATAATGATTTTCACCATTGTGAGGATGCCAATCATGATTTCCTACATGACAAAGTGATAAACAAAGGAAATGAATATTTTTGAATATTTCAACCAATGATAAAACCCATATGCAGTTCTAGGCAGGTAGAAACCATGTTTCTACCCCAAAAGGTCAACCATATGAAAAGTATGATGAAGATGATGCTTTCATTGCGGATAATTTAAATCCTAAAAACACTTTTGAGGTCACAGAAATACAGTTCGATAAACTAATCCTATTTTCACAGATACTAAGAGTAAGGGAGTTGTAGACTTTCATGGTAATATTCTTGGCACCTCAACATTTCATTGTGAATTTGAGTAGGAGTAATGTAACCCCCATGTTGCACATTGATGTTAATCTTGATTGTGTAAGAAATAAATGGAAGTAATCATGGTTTCCTGGAGTTTGAGGTCAATAAGCTCAAAAGGTTGTTCAAAGCCAACAAAGCAATAATGTTACCATTAGTATTATATGAGTGAAGAAACAATTAATTTTATAGTTCAATCCTAAAACATCCTATATCCCAGAATTTGACATTCCTGCTATTTTTTGTGCATATGATCTGAATTTATTCCTTAATTCAAATGGGATAGGGAAGTCTCTTCCTTTTACTGTCAATACTCATTTGGAAGACAAATTTATTGACATATGTGATGGATATTCCCTGGTAGACAAACAAAGGGTATTTTATAAACATGCAATTATTGAAGCTTTCAATCATACAAATCCATTTCCACTATAGATAGCTCTATTTCTGACAATAACAAAGTAGGAAAACCCCAAAAGATTGATTAAACCTGTAACGAAACCCCCGATGACATATACAACTATAGTTCTAAGAGCGAAAATGATGTCAAGAAAATAATTGATGAAGAATACAAGATTGACCAAATAAAAAAATTATCTCTAGACCACATCAAATGAAAATATCTTCTCTTCTCCATGAACATGTGGACAATCATTCATGCACTAGATTTTTAAAATGAAATCTAGACAACGAACCTCTAATAAATCCACGTGAAGTCAACACTGAGGGACAATTTTCGGGCTTGGAAAAGGTGCACTCTAGAATGATCAATGATATAGGTCAAAATGATCTTGAAACCAAGAAGAAGACATTTTTCTCAACATAGCCATAAACAAGATCTCATTTTTCTTACTACTCAGCTTATGGGGTTTAGGGTTTAATGGTGATACAAGCACTGTTATGAAGTGTTGTGTCTGTGTATCAATTTTTGGGCATCATATTTCATAAACAGACTCTAAGATGTTACTTATAGTGGACCACTATAAAATAATCAGGTTCCATCTCTCTAATTCCCATCACCGTGTGTTCAATTTTTGAATAAGAAACAACATTTTGTGGGTGTTATTGGTCTTTTGGATCAACATAAATGACATTGGATATTCTATAGATTTTGAAGAGATTCATTGGAATCATTCTCATTGCAGATGAAAGACAAAAGCTCTATGGACTAGACTTCTGTCTACTACTTATTTTTCCTACCCAGAGGATCTATAATTGAAATGTCTCTCTAGCATGCATTTTGGGTATTCTCTACTTTACAATAGTGATTTCGATATTATGCATTTCACATTATTTGATGTATGGATTATTCACCTCCACCGTCTGGTTTCTTCAGAATATTTTTGTCACCATATATGTTGGTCTGGCTTTCTATTTAGGACAGTGGCATCATTTTAATCCCAAACCAAAGTATTGATATTTGTACTTCAGCACATTGGCATCTCAGTGAATCAATTATCACAATGGTATGGAAACTTAGAGACCTTGTTGAACGTGTCATCACTCTTAGGTTTAGTCATTTATTAGTTAGCATTGCATATAGTCTTACTACACTTGTAATTATGTATAGATAAGTTTGGATACTTGTCAAATATATATTATTAAAATCCTGAACTAGTGATGAGAACTATGTTACAACACATTTAACTGAGAAAATGTTACGTAGTACTCTTGTTCAAAAATGAAGTTGTGAACAAGCTTGATTCAGAAATTGGAAGCTTCATTCATGAGATTCTGTACTTTATATATTTTTTATGAACTTTTTATGACAACTAATTGAAGAAGAGAAAGATCTGGTGCAAGAAGGACCATTTGAAGCCAAGCTCTATTCTTTGTAGATCCTTCTCTCAGTACAATTATTATTAGAATATATATCTTCAGTAGACTGATCAATATTGGCATTAACAGTCAACACCAAAAGAAGGATTCACTATTCTCTATGAAATCAGGTATGGCCTTAAGCAAATTTAAAATATTTGGCAAGAAGACAAACTTTGAATGGCATTATGGGCTTATAGCTTATTTTATTATTTTAATGGTTATGCTCATTTGCAGGTGGTTCTGCATATGTTATAAATTCTAGACTCTAAAGTAGTCAAGGGTTATACTCCATCTCTAACATTTCAACCCTCTAAGAGAGTTAAAAATGTTTCGTAATGCATCAAGATTAAAAGAGAAGGCTTGACCCTCCACACACTATGATTTAACTATGTTTTTGACACTACAATGGTTAAGCTATGTTTCGATCTCATTTGATTCAGCTTTAGCTGTAGAGTCCTATTTACTGTATCATAGACATTCTTAATTTATGTTCAATCTTGGCCGTCGAGATCATCAACACCATTAGCATATTATCTAAGAAGTAGAGTTATTTGGCCTAACTTGAGCTAAAGTAAATATTGTATGGATCTTTACAGCTCCCATTATCAACAGGAAAAATTTAAGGGTTCTTGCAATCATCTGAATACAATGGTTTTGTTTAAATCACATTCTATCAGTAAATCAAAGACCTTTAGGACAATGCTTCTGTGAACAGATAAGACAATGACAATTTTTGTAATAAAGTAAGTGGCCTTCTAAAATTTTGACCTATGATTGAACTTGGTTACGATCGTACATTGATTTTCCTATTACTCTTTTAGCACAAAGCATGATTGACATGCCATCCTCGTGAAGATCGAAAATCATTAAATATGAGCTTGCAGCTGCAAGTGGAAACAAGAAACAACAAAGGAACAATAATTCTAGGCCAAAATCCAACCTATCAAGGATCTATGAGTAAAGGAAATTACAACCCCTTTGGTAATAACTACACCTCACCTAAAGCCTTCAATCCTGAAGATCGTTGAGAATAAGTCCATAGCACTCTGACTAGTTCTCTATCAATTCTTGTGAAAAATAAAAGAAAGTATACAAGCACAATAAGAAAAAGAGACTCATACATTGATTGCATTGAATTAGCATTTTGTGAAGAATGGTTCTACATATATGAATGCCCGATGAGAATTCCTTATTCCCATCATGAATTGGGTAATTTGACGCAATGAAGGATGATACAACTAGGACTATGATGGCTCAGAAATTTTTTGAAGTTGTTGCCTCATATGACTTAAAGAAAGGCTTAAGAAAAAGCCATAAAATCTTCGATGGATGTTCTTGTCTAATGATTCTTAATGAAAGGCATGTATTGATAACTGAATTTCATATAGGATGCATGATTATGATTGGATAATTCTAGCACATGGACCATAGAATTAAAAGCAGGTTTCATATAGCTCAATGCCAATGTTTTAAGTAAGCTTACCTTTCAAATATTCAAAGGGAGATGTGATTTTATAATATGATGTCTAATGACTCTCGTTACTTAAGAAGAAGCATGATTGGCTGTCTTTGGTGCATACATGAATAACAGGGTGCTGATAGCTTGATGGATATGCTCTAAACATCCTTGTTCTTGATGAAGAAGCCTCACCTATATAGCATATGTGTTCTTGATGAAGAATCCCCAACGCCTCATGATAATAATGATCGCGAGATGTCCTAATCTTCAGGCCCATGTATGTATAGAAGGTGACTTAACATCATTTAAATAATAAATTCCTAAAGGTTGACATTGATAAATTCATTGATAAAAATATAAGCTCATTACAACTAAGGAAAACCTCTCTCATTTGATAAAAAAATGATTTATTCAATGATATGAAGAACTACGGTTTTGTTCAATGAGAGACAATGTAATTTTTTCCAAAACATTCTATTTTACAAGACAATAATTCCAGAAATTGCAGGTATTGTGCTCATGTGGTCGTTTCCCAAGCACACTTGCAATAGCCTACAAAACAATTATGTTGCTCGGTTTGGATTTTATTCCCCCAAACAAAATTCTCATTATTTCCTCATAGGGATTCAATAATTTAGTTACAACTCCCATTAAAACAACAATTTGGAATCCAATTGAAAATACATTGATCACATTATAGTTATAAAATTGAATGACAACTAGGAGTACCTCTCTCATATGATTCCACTAGAAATTTCACTAGATGTTGCAAAGGAAACGTCGTAAGGCATAAAATGAAGAAGAATTGTGACATGTAGATTATCATTGAAGCTAAGATTTAGTAAAAAAGATTCGATGCAAAGGTGGAAGATGAAGGTAAATGATTTATATTATGTGAAATTTACAGAATGTGAATGTTTCTAACATACATTGCCTCTTGAAAAAAAGAAAAATTAAAGCATGAACAACATGATGGCTATCCTTCCACACTTGAATTTGCATAATGACTTGTTGAAGACAACGAAGAGTCAAAGAAGCAATAAGCAACCTACAAAAGAAATATTTCATTAAAATATATAGAAGAATTATGATTATTTAAAATATGGAAATTAATTGTAAAAATTGACTATAACGAGTTTGCATGTGAATCGTGTTATAATGAAATTGGAGTGAATGAAATTCAACTTACCTTTGTCATGCAATTTCAATAGTTCTATTAAAAAATGCAAGAGGAACAATGGCACATCGAACACCATTGAAGATTTATGCATAATGGAAGATGCATATTTCTTAGTTGCTAGTCCGCTCGCATTTTTTCGTGTTCATGAATGTGGATTATACATTTCAAAGTAGATTTTAAGGCTAGTAATAATTGTATAGTTGGTAGAATGTGGTATAGTGGTATATTCGGATTTGGAACTGGTAGAAATCTTGTTTCTATATTGTGTAATGTAATTATTGGTTCCTCTATTTCTTTGAAGTAACTATATAGTTGTGATATATGTGAGTCCATACGTCCTATTTCAGAAGATAGATAATGTTAAAAGCAAGTAGTTAAAAACTATAATAACAATTTAATATTTGCAGCTATGTATTAATAATGTGTAAATTTGATTGTTGTTAATAGATATAAAAGGTATGTGATAAAAATAGATTGAAAATGATAACTATGGGAAACCTTTTGGAGATGTTAACATATGGATTGGAGCAGGTCATCTGGAGGAGACATTGGACGAAGAATTTATTCTACATGTTTTCTGCAAACAATATTTTTCTTGTATTTCATTTTTATGTAACAATCAAAATTTAATGCAAGGAAAATTTTGAGATCTTGTAGAAAATGCAGGTTCGAAGAAGCAATGCGAAGGAAGACTGGGATGCAAAGAAGGAAGGAAGGGAAGATGCTTCATTTGTAACAGGTTTGGCCACTATGAAAGGGAGTGTCATAATAGAAGGGATACACTTCAGAATCATGACAACAACTACCACAACAATTGGGGCGACAACAATCAAATAAATGACAGGTTCAATAATAAAGGAAATATGAATTCTCCCACTACTCAACATGGAAATAGTCGACCTCTCAAAATATCAAGAAACTCTAGGTATGATGAATCTAATGTTTTAGATAACAAACAAAAATAAATTTATACTTTATTTTCCCTCTCTGCTCCCTCTCCTCTAGATATCTTGGGAAATTGGTTGATTGACAATGGTGCATCTTATTAAAAATGTTATGTTTCTCCCCATGTAGGTTGAGCATACCAATATATAGTTTCATTGTTAAAAACTTTAGGGCCACCTTGGTACAACCATGCATGTAATATTCAGTGACTATGGCATACTCTAAGGTAGATCCAGTAATAAATTTTGTGCATTAATAGAGTTTTGGAATTTTCTGGCTAAGTTAAGGCACAAACACCACAACTGTTATAAATTACCTATTCAAGTCTCAAGAGAGATCCTATTTTGTCTCATCACTATATCAATCCATGAAATGGTGGAGAGACTAAAAAAATTCTCTTTTAATCACTCAAGCTAGAGAAAATTGACAAGTTGTATTCCTACCTAAAAAAAAATTTGCCATGTTTTTTCTTCCTCATAAAAGGAGATCCGTGACAGGGATGCCTGAATTCAAATGTCCGAGATGTACCGAAGGAAATCTTACAAGGGAGAGACCATAGATGTGGAGCAACCTGAGGGGTTTGGGATTCATGATCGGGAATCTCATGCATTGGTAATGGGTCCCCTAGGGTCATTTTTTGGGTTAAAAGCCCAAGTTTTGGGGCAGAAAGCCCAAGTTTTGTATAAGAAATGTAAAGTCTCTGCATTTTACGTAAAGATGTAAAGAGTCAACAAGGGCTTCTGCTGTTATTTTATGTAACTTGTGTCGGCTTGAAGAGATCTACCCATGGTCCACGGACCATGGGATTGTATAAAAAGGGAAGTCTTATAAGAGTCTAAGGCAGTTTTTTATTTTAGTTAAGTTTTGATATGTTTTGAGTCATTGATGTAATGGGTCTATAATAGCTAAGATTGAAGAGTATTAGCATAGGAAAGAGGCTTTACAGATGTGTGCACAAAGGCCTAGGGTAGAATTCTGCAGCTCAGTGCATGGACCCCTACAGCTGTGTGCCCAAGGTAGTTGGAGTCTGCAAAGGGGATCTAAAGCATCAATAAAGAGAATTATTTTGGAATTATCTATGTATAACGAGACGTGTGACGTGATTTGTATAACGAGATGTGTGATGTCGCATCATTGGAATCCAACTAAGAAGGAGATCAACGACTGGTCAGATAGAAATATCCATGAATTCGTGGCGCAAGAGAACAAGAATTTGCTATTATCGAAAGAACAATGGTTGGATAGATATTTGTACATAGAGATACACGAAATATTCTTATGTTCCTTCTCGGTTGAATTTTATGAGTGGATTACGAAATTAGCAGACGACCAAGGAAGGTGGAGGCTTAACAATCCAATAGTTTGGACCCCAGAATTAGTGTGGAGATTAGAAGCCTCTGAAGGTAAGATCACACATGTTGTCAATAATTGGCTTGATCATATCATAGGAGGATTCATGACAGAGTTCGTGGTCGATACTTCAATCAGTTAGAGCGAAGCAGAGCGCCACTTCTTCAAGGGACTGTGGGGTAAGTATTTAAGGTTTTTAAATACTTGGATTAAGATGCTGTTGTGTGAAAAGTGGGTTATGTAGCTGCCTTGATGTTTGGAGCTACGTGAAGTAGAAATATCTTCAAGGATAGAAAGAAAACAGGTCCTCAATATAGCGTCTTGATTGGACCACCTTTGCATGATGACGAGGAAGCAGCAAAGGTTCTCCACAGAGCATTGTTCAACTGATAAGACAAGGGTTACCATGAATACCTCATCCAGTGACACCACCTGAATATTCAAATCCACCTCACATGACTTCACCCACACCACTGCCACCTCTGCCACCATCCAATATGGCGAATTTAGTAAAATTGTTTGTGTTCAAGGTGTCAAGAACTGATGACCTGGAACAATTTTGGTTCGTTGCGAAGGTTGTATGGGAAGCTCATGGTATTATAGATGATCAAATGAAGAAAGAAACATTGGTTACTACTTTTTAGGAATGTGCACTGACATGGTACATTAATTACTGCACTGATAATTCGACAACTGCATTAACAGATATTCAGACTGCACTGAATAAGGAATTCAACAGGTTCAAATCTGAAGCCTAATCAATTGTGGGATTCAAGGAGATCATGATGAAGCCTAATGAGACACGTTAGGATTTGGATTAGAGGTTGAAGTGTACAATCCACAAAGCCAACATCAATCTGATGGATGATTAGCACTGCAAATGATTTGTTGCTTTGCTCCTGCCTCACCTAAGGGTTTCTTTGTGACAACAAAAGATTAGAACTCAGGTGGAAGCCATGGAGATTGCAATGAGATTGCATGAGACACTGATGCAAGATGCTAATTTAGGGGTCCAACATATTCACACACACTTGTAGAACCTATGCCTATAAATTCAGAATCTAAAGAAATATAGAATAGCTCAACTAGAGGTGCGTGAAGAAGTTTGGTGCCTGAAGTGCAAAAGTTTAGGGCATGACAAATATCATTGTCCAGTCTTTCCGAAATATTTTGCAGTAGGGGGGCTGATGCATATGAGGCCAAAAGCTTAAGGAGGGCCAAGTATAGGGCCTGCACTATGATGTGCTATCTATCAGGTAGCTGGGAAACATGCAATAGACAATTCCCATTTTGCTGCAAAAAATTTTACAGACACTGCAACAACTCTTCTACATCTTCTATCAATCGGTAGGTCATGATGAGCATAATTTCCATAGTTATGAGCTAATGATGTATAGAACACCCACATATAGGGTATAGGGAGAAACTTGGCCTCTGGACCAAGGTGCTAGGGGGAGCATGAGGCAAATATGAGGCCAAAGTAGAGGGGGACCTGATAGAGGTCGAAGATAGGTTATTTCTTACAACTGTGGACGACCAGAGCACTACGCATGGGAGTGAACAAACCTGACACATATGTGACGCTAATATTGTACTCATTTTTACCACACAACTTAATATTTCCTTGTATTATTGGCTATATGCGAAAAGGGGGCACAAACTCAATAACTGACTCAGAACCTGCAGATGATGAGGGTTGAGCCCCGCGACGAAGATCCTAAGGTAAATATTGTGCTACGGAGTGGAATGACGACTAGCGAAGATAAGGGGAAGTAGCCTGAAGAAGTTGAAAGGGTCCGTAAAGCTAAATTAAAGGAGATCGAGTTTGATCTAGAGCATGGAAAGGAAATGCTTATGGAAGCAAATAAAAGCTTCGCTAAGGCCTCTACGTCAGGAAGTCAGGATAAGCTAGCTAAAGAGATGGAGCCTTCCATGATTACTACTTTCATGGAAACCTCTATAAAGATGTTGCATGATAGGAAGGTTGTGAAAGGACAATAGGAACCAATAAATAAGTGTGTCAGAAAAGAAAACGCTCTTGACGAATTGCACGTAGTTAGGAAGATTGGTAAGAATAAGGCAAGGATGGGCCATGAGATGAGGCTCATTGCGCAGATATGAAAATATGAGATGGATCAATTAATTGTGGATTTGTGGTTAGATGCAAATATCTTGCCTAAATAGACGTGGGACAAAATGGGGAGGCTTGCGCTGCAGTGGTCTCTGATTCAGTTAAGAATGGAAAATCAGCAGAAAATCATCCCCATGGGGATATTTCACAGAGTAACTATTGACATTGAAGGCTTGAGCATGTTAGCTAACTTTGAAGTAACAAAGATTGTGGATGACAACAATCCCTACCCTGCACTCCTCGGGATTGATTAGCCACTGACATGAATGGAGTGATCATTTAAAAAGTGAAATATGATATTTGAGAAGAAATTTCTCTACATAGTAGTACCCCTGGACCCTGCAAAAGTACCACGCTATATTGAACCGCTCTGCAATTATGAAAGAAACGATAATTTAGACTAGATTTATAAGATAATGTTGTGCAATTAGGATTGGGTGAATTTGACAGTATATGGATGTATTTCTTGGAATTTGAAAGTTCTTGCACTTCAGATTCAGATGAGGAACTTAAGCACTAATAGAACTAACTGCATGAAGTATCTATGTTGTGTTGTAATATGATGACTAAATCGTTGTGATGTGTATCATTAGAGGTAAGAAGTCTACCTCATTATGATGGTTTCATGGATGTTGATAAATTTGTGGATGCACTTTAGAGGGAACTGCCAGAGAAGCATCACTTCTAGGCCTTGGATTAGGCACTGCACACTATGGTTGTGAGATGGTTGGGTATGCACAAATGTTTTTTTGATGATTGGCATGTGTACTGAAAGATGATGACATTGCAGTTGGTCACCCAAAAGTTCGACTAAAGGAGAAATATGATGGAAGAAATGATTCGCATGATCATCTAGCCAAATGGACTAAGGTTTATAGAGCGGACCCTCAGCCTGAATGGGTGCATCTGTTTTGTCATGCTTTGGATGTAATAATGATGAGCTAGTATTTGGAAGCAAAGCTCCACCATGGCATTGAAGAATGTGACGTTTTGCAATAGGGATTATTGATAACGTTTAGCTTTGAGGATGGGTTTGAAAGTATTGATGAGGCATTGGAGGAGGTCAATGCAACAATCTTTACAGTACCATAGGATCCCTTGGACTTAATTCAACTAGATTGGACCACCCTGTTATGCCACATGCTGGAGTCCTATAATGTGACTGCGAAAGGAGAGGATGCCGATTTGAGGAACATTAATATCAAAGAGACTAAAGGTAACTGTGAAGTTCGAGGACCACAAATTGAAAATTTAGATATCACCATGCCAATAAAAATGAGATAAGTTAATATTGGAAGAGACGCGAAGCTAAAATTTGCAAATCTTGGGGACTACTGGGATGATGCCATGGTGGATAAGGTCACTAAATTGCTCTGTGAATATCAGGACTTGTTCCCTACAAATTTTTTAGATTTGAAAGGAATAATTGGGGACATGGGTGTTATGAAAATTATGCTGAAACTAGACGTGAATCTGATCAAGCAAAGAGCTTACCGCCTCAAGCCAAAGTATAAAGAAAAGGTCTACTTAGAGGTGGATAAAATGCTTGCAGCAAGTATTACTAAACCAATGGAAGAATGTGATTGGGTGAGTCCAATAGTAGTCTAGGAGAAGAAGTAGAAGGATGAAATAACGATATGCGTAGACCTCAGGAAGTTGAATGATGCCTGTGTGATCCCTTTCTAACTCTGTTCACTAACAAAGTGCTCGATAATGTAGGACGACAAGAAGCATATTCGTTCACAGATGGGTTCTTGGGGTACCATCAAATCATGAACACGGCTAATGATAGAGGTAAGATGACCTTGGTGACCAAATGGGGATGCTTTCAATATATTGTCATGCCATTTGGACTAATGAATGCGCCATTGATTTTTTCACGCGTAGTCATGGTGGCATTCAAGGATTTCATTTACAAGTTTCTTGAAGTATATTTTGATGATTGGATAGTATTTGGGCTAGTTAAGTGTCATGTAGCTAGCCTATGCATGATGCTAGATACATGCCAGAGGTATCGCATCATGCTCAACTTGAAGAAATGTTTTTTCTCTGTTCCTTTCAGAATATTGTTGGGTCATGTAGTCTGCAGACAAGGATTAATGGTAGACCCTGCTAAGATCATAGTTAGAATTAATTTGGAGGCACCAAGAAGTGTGAAGCAGTTGCACGCAATGTTGTGGCATACAAGGTACTATAGAAAGTTCATCAAGAGTTACCCAGATTACCACACCAATGGAAAAGATGCTCAAGAAGGATGCTACATTCTGTTGGAGTGAAGAATGTCAGCAAAGCCTGGATGTGTTAAATGAGAAAATGGTTACTGCGTTGATACTAGTCTTCTGAGACTGGAAGAAGGAATTCCACGTGCATGTGGAAACCTCATGTATTACACTACGAGTAGTATTGATACGGGGCGGTGAGGGATATTTGGATCACCCTGTAGTGTTTGTGACTAGAAAGTTGACTAAAGTAAAGAAGAACTATTCTACCACAGAGCGTGAAGGGTTGGCTATGATGTACCCACTCCAAAAGTTTTGACATTACCTATTAGGCAAACAATTCAAGATGTATACAAACCATTCTACACTGAAGTACCTGGTTAATAAGCTTGTGTCAGGTGGGAATATATGTAGATAATTGTTTTTGTTCCAAGAGTATGATTTTGTAGTCATTGTGAAGCTAAGACGATTGAATGTAGGACCAAATAATCTGTTACACATTGAAACGGGAGAGGAGCATAATAACTTAGAGGAAGGACTTGAAGCGCAACTCTTTGTAGTGCGTGTCGTGGATAATCACTTTGTAGATATCATAAACTTCTTGATGACGGGGATGGCTCTGGAGGGGTATACTAGTTAGCAAAAGAAGGAGCTAGTGGTGCGCACAATAGACTTTTTTGTCATTGCAGGGCACTTATATAAAATGGGGTGAGATGAAATATTGTGATATTATGTGCCTGAGTTTGAATGAAGCATCATCTTCACTAAAGCTCATGATGGAGCTGTAGGAGGACATTACATAGGAAAAACAACATTGCAAAAGATTTTACGCGGTGGGTTGTAGTTGCCAACATTGCACACAGATTACAAGGTTTATTGTAAGGCATGTGATGCATGCGAGAGGATAGGTAGGCCATTGTGGAGGCATGAGCTGCCTCTGAATCCGCAGTTGTCATTACAACCATTCGAGAAGTGGGTGATTGATTTTGTAGGACCAATTTAGCCTCTAGGAAAGAAGACATGTTCGAGGTAGATCATCACTGTGACTGAGTATTTCACCAAATGGGTGGAGGCACAGCTTGTGAGGGACTGTACAGGGGAAACAATAGAAAAGTTAATGTTTGAGTATGTATTGATTAGGTTTGGTTTCCCGAAGATTTTGATGAGTGATCACAGTACACATTTCCTTAATCAGACGATCAACAAAAACTATTGAAGAATATTTTATCAAGGCCTTCCCCACCTCTAGTGTCCTCTTGTATTGGCTTGTTTTCTACGATTTATGTTTATGTTCTATCTGCATTTTACTATCATGTTAAATTTGATTGCTAATATGTAATTAATATTGAGTTAATATGGAAAATTGAAGTAAATTTGCTATAGGCATAGAACATACCTAAAATTAACAATAACCCTTCGAGGGCTATTATTGATTGAGTTATATACCTCTTGAATTGGAATTTGGTTAGGTAAACTTTGATTTTTCTTCCAAGTCTCAGTACTTGTCTATGATTTGTCTCACATATGCAAGCATTGAAAGTGTGAGAATGCGCAAGAATAAACTCCTGGGATAAATACCCATTTGATTATAAGGACTTTTCTTACATTGATGTCAGAGTGTCAGCAAGAAAATTTTCATATATCTTGACATAAAGAAACAAGCAATCAAATTCCCTTAAAATGCACTTAACTTTCCATAAGCCGAAAAGGAGAGGAAATGACTAAGCTGGAATCAGATCCAAGAAAATGGCCCATATTATCATCCTATGCTTAGTAATGCTTACAAGGAAATGGGTTGGGTATGTGTTTAAAGTCTGTACAATAAAAAAGAAAGAATCTAAAGGTAGCCCAAACAATCTAAACAGGAAACAAGATATCAGTTTACCAATTCAATCTAAAAATGTAGCACATACAGACTCATCTTGATATTGCTACCTTGAGTTTACTGGCTATTTCACTTGTGAAAGTGAAGGATATTCCCGTGATTATATTTATACAATGGGCCAGTATCTTGAGCACTAAGGAATCATATGAACTTGCAATTGATTTGATCTATCTAGAGGTAGCACTAGTGTATTCTAGTTGTGTAAGTGTCATTTATTGAGGTTGCATCTTTTCACATATTACAAAAATACGTCAATATATGGCAAGATCATTAACAACCATACAAACTACAATTTTTTTCCATTGAGAAGAATCTATATATCCATCTCAAGGTCCTACAAGGAAGGGACATGGATTGAAAATAATATATATGCTCTTCTCAAAATACTCCTAGTTCTCCAAGTTGCAACCGAGCCTCAAGAACTATATAGTTGTGAACCATTGAAACACATATTCTTGTTCTCTGGTTTTTGCCATATGATTAGGACAATAAAGAGCTATACGAACATATGTGTCCTATTGATAAAATCAGTATACCCCTATCAAGGACTTGCACCACAAGGGCATTAGTTAAGAGGAGTCTATATACTCCAAACAAAATATTCCATGTTCTCAGAGTTGCAGGTCAACCTAAACAATTGTACATTGAAGTTTTTTCTCTAGAAATTACACACCATATAAATATCACTTGAAAGGGTAAATCTACAGACAAAATTTTGGTAGAGTCAGTTGGAGCAGAAGTTATGCTACAAAAGGTATCATATTTGGTGTTGAATCTAGAGCTACAATGCTACAATGTGTGGAATAATTGGTAGGGTGAAATGATAGATGATAGGTCTGAAACTAGCTATGGTATTGGCACTGGAGAGGATGTAGAAGAAAAATATAACACACATGAAAATTTGTTGATTAGAGTTCCCTGTAGTTTCTACAACCTATCAAACTATATTTTTTGCAGGGAAAAAGTGTAATCAAAGAGAGACCAAAGAAATTTTTTCATCATTCACCTACTGGAGATGATAATAATTTACTCAAAGAGATATTTTTTAAGAAAATAAATGAAAACCCAGAACAAATACCTATTTTATGAAAAAACTATGGATGTTCGGGCCTCACAGAAAAAATGGTATTAACTGTAGAGCTTATAAACCTATATTGGCAATCTGGAAGGGTTGTTTCCAAAAGCGCCTCACCTGATAATGCTACACGATACTCCTTGACCATATTGGAGTTAATGTGTACACCGGTTGTGTCCACCGCCTAATGCTCCTCAAAGAACGAATTATTTGTCTACTCACAAGTTTCCCAAAATGGTTGAACACTAAATATTTAGAGCACCACTTGAAATTTTAAATTTCCCCACAAAAATGTTTGAAAAGTCTCCATCATAATATTTTTTAAATGTTCATTTGCCAATAGTTCTATTAATTCGCACTTTTATTTTATTAATACAAACCATATAATATCAACTCACATTTGCATGCTATAAATTATATAAAATCACATTTTCATCCTATAAACTATTCACCTTAGAGGCACCGGGAGGTGGTTTTGTACCATGTGGATAGTATACATTATTACTAAGCCTTAAAAACCACTTGTAGGCCCTAGGATGATAATGGTGTTTCTCCTTAGATGATGTTCAAGGACCTAACAAAAGCCATCCTTGTTGGGCAAAATTATCCTCAGATTAACACCCATACAACATCTATATACCTATGGTTTATAACAATGGCAAATAGTGCTCCCCATCACCTAATTGTGCAAAAATTCCCAACTGTCATAGATGCCATGTCAAACATCTCCTTGATATTAGAATATCCTACATTATCCATTAGCTCATGGAGATAGAGGGTTCAAGGACTGCCACTTGATGTTTGGGGACTATAGTCCATCAAATGTCGAGCTAACTGTATTGAAGACAGCTCAAGGTCAACCAACACTAATGTAATGTATTAGTTGATAGTACATCGACGTATCAAAATGTCACAATATCGGGCAGTAGACATTAGTAAGTAGGACATTAGTCACGAACAATAAACCTTGATATCGATAGAGTAATCATGTGCTGAGTGGATGTGGACCTAGGGATACCCCATGTTAATTGTGTGGTAGTTGATTTGACATGCTAACATCTTATTATAATGTGGCACCAATGTGGCAAGTGATGTGTCATGTTGACATGGAAATGGATGGTTTACTTGGCATCGAGGTGATATCTAGGTGGTAACCATATAGCGATGACATGGATGTTGGGATTTTGGATGTTAAGGTATCAACTAATTAATATCAATGACACTCTTTAGAATCTTCCCGAGGGCTCGATGGCTTGATAGCCTGACCATTGGCCATTCACGATATCGGGTATTGAGACATTAGGGCTTTAATCGACAATCTCATTTGTATGTATGTATAGAGCGTTAAGTGTCGTGGGGGGATAGGGGCTTAGTGATCTGGAAGATGGATCAGGTAGATGATGGAAATGTAAGTATGTTAATTGATGACACGTTGTTTGGTTATGTGAAGACCGAGTAAGCAAGTTTTAAACTAAAGTGATATTACCCAAGTGGTCGATAGTGGATATAATAGCCAAATTAATTGACTAGGTAGGCTACCATGGAAGTTGATATGGAATTTTATAATGGTGACATGTGGGCAAAGGGCTGCCACGTGTTTGACAAGAAGCAAGTAAATATGTGTAGGAGAGAATTTTTAATATAAACTTAAATTATACCAAAGGTTAAATAAAACACCATTTTTTAGACTATCCAAAATGAGAATTTGTAAAGAAGAAACTAGGATCCCATCGTATTTTTATATCATTGCTAAAATGAACATGGTTAGATTATTGAATATCTCTTGTAATGGAACCAAATTTATGTATCACATGAACATTTGTAGGTATGAATTCCCATAAATGATCTCAATTATTATGTCACATATTGAAATCTTTAATTTCACAAATAGTTTCATCATCTCTAATAGACCAAATAACTACAACTTTATGTATCACTTTTGATGGATTTTACTCATTGTTAACTAGATTTATTATTTCTTTGTGACTGAAGTTGAAAAGTGAAAATAAAAAGTATTTAATAAATGAGAGTAAATACTATTTCAAGGGTGTTACCAAGTGTATTGCTTGAGGTTTTATATGAGACAAGTATATATTACTAGAAGAATAGAGATTGAAAGATACAAAGTGTAGAAATAGGCATCAACATATAACATGAAAAATTTCAAACACTTTTCCATGCTAGATATTCCAAAATATATAGTAGCAGTAAATAGGAATTAACCACTAAACAAAAGTAAACATTGTCCATACAACTTAGGTGGGGGAAATATTTCCTTTGTAGGGTTTGTATTGAAGTGGCTTGGGAGGTTACACATGGACCATGAGCATTATCTTACAACTCTTTTGGGCCCTAAGGGACTAGTTTTCATGCTTGAAAAATGTTCAAGGGCCTAAGAACCATCCCTTAGATGATCTCCATGAGCATCACTAGGACACCTGTTCACCTTAGAGGCACTAGGAGGTGGTCTTTTACCAGGTTAATAGTCTATATTATTACTAAGCATTAAAAACCACTTGTAGGCCATAGGATGATAATGGTGTTTCTCCTTAGATGATGTCCAAGCCCGCCAACAAAAGCCATCCTTGTTGGGCAAAATTATCGTCACATTAACACCCATACAACATCTATATACCTATGGTTTATAATGATGGAAAATAGTGCTCCCCATCACCTAATTGTGGAAAAAGCACCAATTAACCTAAATTCCTTATGAAACATGTCCTCAATATTAGCATATTCTACATTATCCATTACCTCATGGAGATAGAGGGTTCAAGGACTGTCACTTGATGGTTAGGAACTATATTCCATCGAGAGGCCAAATCGACCTATCAATGTATTAGTTGTTGGAACACCGACCTATGAAAATTTTGCAATATTGGGTAGTAGACATCAGTAAGTAGGACACTATTCACCAACAAGAAACCTCGATATCGATAGAGTAATGATTTGGTGAGTTGATGTACCTAGGGATACACGTGTTAATTGTGTGGTAGTTGATTCTCGTGCTATTATCTCAATATGTTATGGCACCAATGTGGGTCTAGATGACATGGCATACTAATGTGGAAAGTGATGTGGCATGTTGACATGGCAATGGAGGGTTGACTTGGCACCAAGGTGATGTCTAGGTTGTAACCAAATAGTGATAATGTGGATGTTGAGCTTTTGGATGTTGAGATATTAGCTAATTAGAATCAATGACACTCTTTAGTCTCTACCTGAGGGCCTAGTGGCTTGATAGACGAACATTGGACTTTGGAGATATAGAGTATCGAGACATTAGGGCTTCAATCTACAAGCTCTTTTGTATCTTAGGTATTGAGTATCAAGACAATAAGTATGTATAGAGCACTAAGTGTCCTGGGAGATAGGGGCTCAGTTATCTAGTAGATGGATAGGGTAGATGATGTTAAGGTAACTATGTTAATTGATGACCCATTGTTTGGTTATGCGAAGACCAAGTAAGCAAGTTTTTAACTAAATTATGTGATATTTCCCAAGAGGTTGATAGTGGATATAATAGAAAATTGACTAGGTAGGCTATTGTGGATGTTGATAAGCCATTTTATAATGGTCACATATGGACAAAGGGTTGCCACGTGTTTGAAAAGAAGCATAGTATGGAAATTGGTGTTGCTTTGGAGGATAATTATTATTATTTTATTATCTAATTTTAAGGTCATGACCAAGCCGGACACCAAATTGTTGTATGAGACCCCCTTGTTTATGAGATAAGGGACCCACCTCTACTGCAATTTTAATTCTAGGACTATGGAAGGAATACATACTCTACTCCCCTCTGGTTTTGAACCTCTGACCTCTTAGGAGGAAACACACACTCTTGACCATTAGGCCCACTCAAGTTGTATAATATTCTAGTACTCTATTTTTTCGACTCATAAATTTGCTAATGGCTTACTTCAAGTGAACACCTTAAGAAATAAAACCAATTCAATAGGTGATTAGATCATAAAATGACACAATATGTTCAATATTATCTTGACATTTAAAAAAATGAAAACATAAAGATCAACATAAAGGGATTAAATATAAACCCAAAATCTTTACTTTTAAAATTTTTAAGATAATAAATTCTCAAAATATCTACTTGTAATTTTTTTTAATAATTAATAAATTCCTAAATTTCATATTTAAAATAATAAGGAAATCTACTTTTTATTTTTTAATAATTACTAAATTTGTTATTGGAAATAATACCTTATTTAAAATAAGGAAAAATCTCTATCTTTTTTTAATAATTACTAAACTCTTTATTTTACATAAATAAAAAAATAAAAAGTTAGATTTTTGAGTACATACATATGGAACTTTTACTTACAATTCTATTTCAAATACCTATATTTTCTTGAATAAAAAATACACATGTTTTTTTTGAAATTTCATATTTTTCATTTACATTATTTTACAAATTCACAAGCATGATATTCACATGCACGATTTTGTCTGATTTGCACAGGAACAAATCTTCAAATTTACAAGTAGCACAAATTTTTGCTTTAGATTTTTCTCGAATTTTCCGAGTTCATGCAAAATACAAGTTTTTTTCTACTTCTAAATGTATTTTTGACTACCTTTGTGCAATTTTTTAAAACAGTTTTTGCCATGTCTTTTTAATATACTCTCTTTTTCTGTTAATGAAAAATATTTCACACATAATTTGTCCATCCTGGACTGGAAGTATTTCAAAGAAAGAAGTATTTGAAATTTTCTTAGTTGATATACGTTGGTTTTATCGCTTTGTTGATACATTAATTATCTGCTCAGACTTCGTTTAATCCTCAAACAATACATATGCACAGAAAAAAATTGTGATTGGTTGCGAGTCTGTTGTCAGGACTCTTTCTTCAATAACCAGGACACTACAGGAACTTGTCAACGCTTTCAGTCTACTTAAAGT
Organism: Pinus taeda; assembly: GCA_000404065.3. Classification (NCBI taxonomy): domain Eukaryota; kingdom Viridiplantae; phylum Streptophyta; class Pinopsida; order Pinales; family Pinaceae; genus Pinus; species Pinus taeda. Next base: position 27,012 of record APFE030109625.1, on the reverse strand, counting down.
TTTGAATTTCTCTTACTCGATTTCAATGGCCTGATTTGGCCTCGAATTTATTACTTGTGAATTCCCAGAGTATTAGTTTTATATTCAATGCCATTACTCTTCTGCCTCAATTTCTTATGCTTCACATTCTTCAGATATCCTTTCACGACAAATTAATCTCTTCACTATATACACAACTAAACATCGATTGTTTCCGCAACCCAAAACACTAAAACCCAACTCAGAAAACCACAAAATTCACCCTCTCCCAGCATTGGCCAGTGTCTGGAAATCTCAAAATTACTACACTTTTGTCTCATGCGGACTTGAATTTCTTCTAATAATGGCCGGGATTTGAATTGTCGGGACTCTTTCTTCACTAGCGAGGCCACTACAAAAACTTGTCATGGATAGCTTTAATTGTAAGAATGCACGTAGTAGATTGGATACGGTGCTCACAAGACTCATAAAGGAATTTCAGCTATTAAGTTTGTCGAATTTACCAAAGCCCAAATAGGAACAGAATCCTATCTACGATAAGTTCCTGAAAATGCTCATGAAAGGCGGTGGAATTGCTGGAAAAGTGGGAGGGTACCAGTGGTTTTAGATTTTTTCATAGCCTCAGATATGGATTTCAAATCCACCAGCTGGAGGGGGGAATCACCGACTTCCTCTGGTACGAGATGCCTGTCATCATCTTTCTTGAAGTGAAGAATCTCATAGCAGAGCTAACGAACCTTCACCAACATTACGAGTTGGAGTCAATGGATGAGAACAAGATGAATGAAACAATCTTCAAACATGTGCTTAAGCTTACGAATGATCCACAACAAAATGTGATGATACTTCAACAAATGCACGGAGATAATATGTTTGATGGTGTTCTTGTCGAGGTTCCTTGTAATTATGTTGGGCTAGGAATGCCTCATTTTGTGGTTGGGTTGGAAAAAAATATTTGGAATTTGAAGCGAACTCTGCTCCAGAGTGAGGTGACCGTTGTTGGCTTGCATGGTGGAAAAACTACCCTGGAATTCACCCTCAACAATGATAAGGACATGAATGATGTTTTTCAAAACAATATCATTTTCATCACTGTGTTAGATTCCCCAAATGTGGGAGAAGATTGTCTAGAGGAAGAGACCTGAATTTCAGAATGTGGAGGAAGAACATAGAGAGCTGCGGCAGCAACTACTAAAGTAAGCCAAGCCAACTCTGGTGATATTGGATGATGTTTGGTCTCTGGCAAATTCGGAAAAATTGTTATTTGAAGGTGTAGGATATAAGACACTTGTGACAACCTGAGATCATTCTGCCATCCTGAAAATGACTTCTACTCAGCTTTATGAATTGCCATTGCTGGATGATTCTGATGCTCTGTCCCTCAACTTTATGAATTGTCATTGTTGGATGATGGTGATGCTCTGTCCCTTTTCTGCTTTTGGGATTTTGGACAGAAATCAATTCCAAGCAGGGCTAATGAACATCTAGTCAAGCAAGTGCCAGCGCAATGTAAAGGTTTGCCACTCACTCTGAAGGTGATAGGAAGCTCTTTGCATGGTGAGCCTTGGCCGGTGTGGGAGAGTGCCAAGAAGAAGTGATTAAATAGTCAATCAATATCAGATTATCATAAATAAGGGCTTTTTAAATGCTTAGAGACCAGTATTACTTTCCATAACCAATTACTTTCTTCCCTAATCTCAGAGATGATATCTGCCTCCTCAGTAGGACTCTCAGGACCCTTATCTTTGCCATCTCTGGGCTCCTAAACCTCCTAAACATGCATAGCTTTGTCCATATATCGAATGCCTAGCTTCTGAGCACCTACAATGCGTTCTCTGGCTGCAAACACCCCTTATCTGAGCGAATCGAGCGTCATCTTGACAATCTACCATGACCTAGAGCCACACTCTATCCACTCACTACCTAAACTAGAGAAGTATCCTCTTTGCCTGTGGCCAATTAGCCAGTTGTCTACCACCACTGATATTAGGAGGTGCTCTTACTCTAGGAGTGGGTAAACGAGTGGGTCTAATTCCCCATTGTAATGGAAGTCGAGCCATAGTATGAAGTAACTCTCTTTATATGTATCTCCCGAAGAGTATTTGGATGTTCTGAGCTGTTTTTTTGAGTAAAATGATAAAATTCAAAGTCCTCATAGTATTTAATTATGAGGCTAAGAGAGCAACAGCAACAATGAATGGCCTTCCATTGTTATCATCCCTCGCTCAGCTCAAGACTATTTTTTTGGAGAAGTTGATTGTGCCCCCACTTAGAGAGCATAGTAAATTCTTACAGAATTTAGAAAATGTATCTTTGATCTTATGTGAAGGGCTTGGAAATATGTCCCAGTTCAATGGCAACTAGTCGAATATAAAGCTTCCCATAATGCTAGAATTTAACATGGATCATTGTTGTGATTTGAAGGAGTTGCCCGTTGGTATTTGTTACATGTCTTCCGTTCAAAAATGGATTATCATTAACTATTAGCTTGTTCGAAAGTTACCTGATGATCTTGGGAGGATCAGTTCTTTAGGAATGTTAAGAATACCTCCATACCTTTATATTTTCCATTAAGGTTGATCCTTTTCTTAGGAGTTTACTAGATCTGAATGTGCTGATGTATCTCGAGTTTTGCACAGTTAATCTTACCCTAAAATACTATAGAGAATTTAAAAATTTAGATAAGTTTATTTCTTTTTTTTCAAAATATGGTTGAAGGTAAAATAATGATATAAAATTACAAGATGATGATATGAAACGTAATACCCACGGGGTTTTAGATTGACGGTGAATGGATGTACGGTTAAAGCACTCCTTGCAATAGGTCACTGGTTCAAATCCCCTGTGGGTAAAAAAAAATGATATAAAATGTAATGAAGTTTCTCTTAACTACAAGTTTTTATGGAGTTGGCATAGGAAACTAAAGTCTTATGAACTACGGGAGTACTAATCCTTGCTACAAAGTTATCTTCCACAGGTGAAGATACGGGAAAAGAGGTGGATGAAGAGGTTGGAGGTTTACCGTGCCAGTTCCCAATTTGAGTCAAGGATTTTCTCTGACGATTCCATATTTTATTTTGCAGCGTCCGCATACATGTTTGAAGCTTCATTAGACATGTAGTGTGTTCCTAGCCAATGTTTTTTTTCGTCCTATAATGCAAGATTTCAACATAAAGGAGTTTGCATCTATCCTTCACATAAAAGTTTGCATGTGTCCTTCGAATCGTTGGGTTGCTGAAACCTTCAACTGCAAGATGAAAAAAAAAACATTTTCTAAGAATGCATGAAACCCCGTACAAAGCTTCAAAAGCATACTAGGAGGGCACAAAAGAAATGATGAGATAGTAAGAGAAAACCCTCGACTGCTCGATTAATAAGAAACAATGTGTCTTGAACTAAAACATAATGTTAAAAATGAAACATCCCCAACCCCCTTTTTTTCCTTTAATATAATTATTAAACTTGAAACTTTTATGTTAGAGATTGGTTTATGTAGAAAGAACCTAGTAGTCTAGGTTTGAAAGAGCTTCGGGCATCTATTGGAAAACTTGGGAAGCTGGAATATATGGACATTTGTTTATGCGAGTCCTTAAAAGAACTTCCTGAGGAAAGAGGGCAGCTGAAAAAACTCGAGGAGCTTCACATGAGACAATGATCTTGGTTGAGGAAGATACCTAAATCAGTTGGAGGGTTGAAACCTCTCAAGCATGTTATATGTGATGAAAATATTGGGCAGCAACAAAATCGTTTTAAGAGTTTTTCTGCTCCTTTGGATCTTAGTTATAGAAGCACACTTCTGCTTGGATTGGCTGCAAGCGCACTTCAATTTTCATGTGTTCTATATGTTTTTTTCAAGAGTTAATGTCTTTCTAATATTAAGAAACTTAAATTTAACATGGATTTAAATTAGTTTTTATTATAAATAATGTTTATATGTAGATATGCTCTTTATGTTGAGAGAAACTGTTTGGTAAGAACATATATGATAATAGTAAAAATTAATTAAAATAAATAAATTTATTCAATTGATTTGTTAATGTAATTATAAATAATTTTTTAATAAAAACACATATATTTATCAAATTCAAATAAAACTCAAATAATAGTAATTTATATATAATATTTTTAGAATATATAAATCTATTAATATAATTGACGTGCTTTTGGAAATGAGCAATAAGCTTCTCACTATTGTCAATTTTTATTTCTAAGATATAACCTCACATACTCATCGTGCGGATTTGTGCCCCTGATATAAGAGAGAATAAGATATTCATGTTAAATAGATATATAATATAAGCGGGTCCACATATCTGTCAATGACCTACTCAAGATCTTCAAAAGTGCCTTCCCCAATCCATAGAGATTTCCCAAGGCAAAGGTAAGTGTCTTCTCAAATGACCATGTTTTTTTGCTGCCTTAGAAAAAATTACCCACATATTTGTTGATTTGTTTGATTTGTATTTAACTTTGGTATAACCATTTTGGTTGTTTTGAATGAAAAAAAAAACCATAATTTATTTTTAAAATCTCTTTCAACATTTTTAATTTTAATTTTATATTTAAATTTACTACACAAATCCACAATTTTATAGTAAGAAGAAAAAATATAATATGTTAAAACCCTCAAACCTTACACCAATATTTGAACTTGTAATTTCAAAAATATGTTATTTTTAAATTTAAAAGTTCTCACCCGATATGAAATGTGTGAGATATCTAATGAATTTCTAAAATTTATTTCAAATATTTCTATTTGATATTCACATGTCTTTCATATAAAAATCTTATTCATCTAATATTTGATTTTTATCTTAGGAGATTTCTAAATTCAACTATATTATTATAATGAAATTATGATTCACTTAAAATTTATTTTAAAGTATGAAACTATTTTCTTGAATTTAATTTAAATTTTTTGACTCGTTATTAATGGTTTTCCTATTAATTTTTTAACTAATTATAGAATATCTTCATGTTGTGTTTTGTTTTGTAAATTAACACTTTATATTACTAAAAAATGTTCATATATACATGGTTATAGCAAATATCCAACAAAGCATTTCTTTGTCTATTTATTAGGCTACCAATGTCCAAAAGACTAGAACTTTCCTAAATATATTTTTCTCCAAAAATAGGCCATTTAACTAGATCTAGATTACAAAATCCCTTATTATTGGGCTATCCAAGACATACATGACAAAGAACTAAAAAGTGACAAGAAAGAGAATCACTGAGACTTAGAAAATGAAATGGTAATTGGGTCTTGGACACTCGATCATAGAGGTGCAACAATGTTAGAGTCACATTATAAGTGTCCCTTCACATGGGCAAGCCTTGCATCTAACCTATCTAGGGTGAAGTGTTGGTTCCTCAGCATTGTTTTAATGTCTTTCAAGGAGGTAAAGACATTATACCTCTCAAACTATTTGTCCTTAAATATCAACATCAATAGACTTTTCATCTTCCAATGCAATTTTCCACCAAGTTCAAATACTTCTTCTTTCATCCCCTAGTGTGACCAAGTTCTAAATCCAAGTAGATACCTCATTCATAATTTTAGAATATTAGAGCATTGCCTCTCCACCTCATCTTGGGTTTCAAGCTAGCAAATTTCTCTTCTTGTCTCTGGTGGCACAACCTTGAAATACATAGTACAATCATCTTGGGTAAAGAGTGTCATTCTACACTTTCCTTTCGGGATGTTTCCCCCACTCCGCCTACAACACATGTGTTTCCTGGGCAACATCAAGGAAATAAAGGGGTCACACCTATAGAAATTGCTATAACTTACATGACCTGTAAAGAAATAGGATAATATACCAACCATAATTTCCTCAGGGCTTTAACACCAACATAAAAATTCATCACCTAGACTCATCAGGCAGACCAAGCTGCTTGAAGGAATCACCATCTCAACCCCCATTGAAGTGGATACCCCAACATTAGAACCCACATACCCTAATACAATTAGCGAAAAACAAAGCCATGAGTTTCCTAGAGGGAACATTTTACAATACACTCTCTAAATTAGGATATACTAGGATTGTGAAGAGATACTTAACCATACTCAATTTCTTCCCCTATGAACCCCTAGACCATTAAATAAGTCAAGCACAAACATTCCAATACCAAACTTTCTCAACACATACATAAAAGAAACCAAGTTGAGACAACTAGATAACAAACACAAATGTTGCTGACAACCCTCCCAATCTACAAACGTGATTGCACTACCCAATGACCCATGAAGTGTTGGGAACGTTCTCTATCAATTTATAATTACTCGATTCTACGAGTTGAATATTGTTGTCTTCAAAAGTAGGTTTATAAATAATCTAAGGAATTTATGTGGGTGCGAGAGAAACATTTTTTATTGTGCCTGTGAAGAGTGCTATGGAGGGATGTTGGATGGATGGTGTTGGCCTCTCTCTAGTGATACCTTCTATCTGGACTTGATTTCCATCAGCTACTTGCTCTAGGTCAGCCAATTCTGTACCCACTCCCATTGAACTTGTAAACAAGTAGTTGTTCCCATTTATTGTAAACTCGTTGCCTGCCACATCTTGTCCAGTGTCTTCCGACGTTGAACTAGCCTAAGGTTTTCCTTTTGAACTTGCATGTACAAAAATCACATGAATAGTATCACCACTACAGTATAATTAGAAAAAATGTAATTGAAAGGAGTTATGTTTTCATTAAATAGAAACAAAATTAATTTAAAAAGGTGTGTTTGCATTCAACAGGAACAAATGTGCAATTGGAAAAGGTATTTTTTCATTCAACAGTAACAAACTTCAAGCCCATACATCCTAAAGCCCCTAAAGTATGATCGAAAGATGGGGAGCTTGCAGTAACAAAGATGAACAATCTTGTACAGGTGAAAGATGATCCTAACTTCATCTCTTATGTGTGCTCATATTTCACTTTAGATATTGAGCTTATTGGTTGACTTGAGATCACTTTGCTCAGAAAAAACATCAAAATGGATTGACTATCACAAATCTGTACTATCGTCAAACATTTTAGACAAATTTGTAGCACTCCGTAGCCATTCCTGAGAGTAGAAGAGCTTAAATTGATATTCAAGAAGACCCAGAATATTTCCAAAACAAAATAACGTATAATTTATTAATCCAAAAAATTAATTCGCATTAAAAGAATTAGTAATTACGATAACATAAATGTTGGTGACCCTATGATCCCTTGGCCTACGTCAACATCAACTGCCAACGACCCTGATTTTTCTTTTCCTTTGAACTTCATCTCCACCCATTCAATTTTCACACCTGCCTTAGAAACGCATGGGGGGCACATGTCCTCTTACGATTTAACAATATTTTACCTATTCCATTTTAAATTTGCTTCCTGATCAAATTCAACTTTGGTTGAACCAAACAGTACACGTCAGCTTCAGGGGGTGATGTGGCAATTGATTAGATAAGAAGACAATGAAGTTGTACCACAAAACCTTCCAAACCTAAATATTCAACCTTCAAATTGCTACCACCTGCATTTATCTTTCATTCTACAAAGCTTCGGGGCAACACACCTAAGATGTTGAATTGTCACCTTTGAATTTTCTGATTGACCTTGTATAATAAGTATCAAGACACTTTTATTTCATAGTTGTTTATATTATTCCCCAAGAGAGAGTATTGAGGCATAAAATGTTAGATCAACTGTAAAATGTGGGTCCAAAGTTGTTGGAATTATACTTCCATTTGTGTTAAAGGTAAATCTAAGATGAGCTAGATTTCTTTCACCTTACCATGTTGTTATGTGCTTGTGTTTTTTCAATAGGAAAAACTAGCATGGGTTAGATTTCCTTCACCTTGCAATGGTGTTTTCAGTTATGTGTTTTTGTTTGTTCAAAAAATAAATCTAGCATGTTCTTGATTTATGTTCTGATGTAATGTTGTGCTAGAATAAAATATAACAGTTGTTAAAAATTTTCACCTTGTGATATTCTTATTGATAATGCTTATGTTTGTGCTAAAAGGAAAGCTAGCTTGTGCTATATTTCTTCCAAATTGTGATGTTGTTATTGGCAATTTGGTTATTTGTGCTAGAAATAGATTACCTTGCATTACATTTCCTTCGCCTTGTAATGTTATTCTTGGCAATGTGTTTGTACTTCTGATAGAATAAAATGTAGCCAGATGTTGGCTCGATGGGCCCTGACCCAGTTTCATCTTTAAGAAACCAAGAAAATCCCTACACTATTGGCCCTTTCGGCATCAATCCATAGAAAGCGGACTGAAGTCTCACCTGAAGTAGTATGGGGAGATGTAGGAACCCAGTTTCTGCACCCTAAGATGGTTGTGATGTCGGTTATTTTCCCTAACCCTTCTTTTGTGCAAGCCGATAAGCCCTTTAGGGCTTATCAAAGTACGTGACTTATTCATCCTTGAAGCCTCCACATAAGTCGTTGATCCTCCTTCGTAGACCTTAAATAGATAGACTAGGCACTTACGTGCCTCTACAATTACTCTACTTCTATATTCACTCATATTCGCTTAATTATTGATTAGCTTTAACATGCATTACAATTATCTTCATGTAAACATATATTCTTACTTGCATTCATATGACAAAGTAAAATCAATATAGCATTAATTCATAACCTCAGTATTCAACATAACATAATCGCAACATTTATAACATAAGTAAAATAATGCACAAATAGATAATTCCAAAATACTTCTCTTTATTGATAATCTAGATTTCCAGTACAAACTCTAACTACCCTGCACACACAGCTACAGGGGCCCGTGAACTCAACTGCGGAATTCTACCTTAGGCCTCTATGCACTCAGCTATAAAGCCTCTTCCTATGCTAAAAATATTTGCTTTTAGCTCTCACAGACCCATGCATAAAACATAATAAGAATCAATTGAACTGAACTGAACTGCCTTAGACTCTTCTAAGACTCCCTTTTTATACAAACCCACATTTCGCGGACCATCGGTAGATCTCTAATGCTGACATGACTTATACAAAAGAAGGGTGGGAAACTCATAGTAACTCTTTACATCTTTGTGCTCTGTAGCAACAAAACGTGTATACTTTACATTCTTTACACATAAATCGGGCTTTTAGCCCCAAAAGTTGGGATTTTAGCACCAAATTTGACCCTAGGGGACCCGTTCCAAACAGGCCCCCAACAAAAATATGGTGAGTTGCGCTCGAGTCACTCTGTTGGTGTGGAGATCCTATCGCGAAGACCTTCCAACTCTAGTTGTAGCACCGTGACTTTGGCGGTGCACTGTGTTTCCGTCTACTTCATTTGCTCCACTAGTTGCTCCACTACTAGCCCTGCTCCATCTAACTATACTTTCTGATGTGTTTCCTGTAGACTAGCCAATTTGCCTCAAATGGTGGCCATGAGCACATATGCTTCATCTAGCCAAGGCTTCAATCGAACCTTCAATAATGCTTCCCTATACTGTGTTCCGTCCAACTATTCTTTCAATGCCTTTGCTTAATGAAACTTTTCTATCTTCTAGGTAATGGAAATGGTGTGTGCCAATCCTTTAACCTCATCATATTGTTGCTGCAGCTCCCGTGCCTCTATTTCTAGCCTCTGCACATTGGGGTCCTCTTGCAAGTTGGTGACTACTTCGAGCGACTGCTTGAAGAGTGCAATGAAATCCTTTTCTACGTTATCTATGGCTGTAATTACATCCTTAACAGATGCCTCATGCTTCTCTCTAGCTTCTGGTAGAGTCGAAGGACGGGCCTTCAAATCAAGTTTTGCAATCTTATGTTTCCATTCAAATTAAACCCTTGCCAACTTTGTTCTCAAGTCACGCACTTCGACGGTGAGCTTTTGAATTTGCACGTCCACTGGCTCATCTTCGAGAATTTCCAGTTCTGGGAAAGACCTGCATGCCTCAACCACTACCTTGTTCTTGCGCTCATTATTTTCCATCATCGCCTTAAAGAAATCAATAATAGAGTTCTTTTATGCATCCAATTGAGTGTTGCACACTCTCTTCTCATTCATAACATGTAGCGCACGCTCTTCCAGGCCCAAAGTTCCTCGATCATACCATCTTGCAAAGTGTGAAGGGCTTTAGTTTGAAACGCAACTAGATTGAGTCCAACCCCCTCGTGGGCACTGAAAGTTTCCTTGTCAGATTCTGCTTCTATGGTCAATGGTCTGTCCGAAAATGCTATTTCCTAGGGATCCAGTGTGTGCACCATTCCCACTTCTAAAGTGCGAGGCACCAAACTAGTTGATGTTGCACTACTCAATCCCACACTAGTGTGTACCTATGATGCCTTGATATGCAACTCGTGTAGACCTTTCTGAATGGTGCCCAAGGCTTGTTTTTGTTGTTGTTCAAACTGTTGTAGCAGTTCCGCTCTTGCATCCCTCACAATATCACCATTGTCATTCAAATCACCTTTAGTCAAGGTGATTGGTTAAGGGAAGTCTTCCTAGTCTTGTACTTTTTTTGTGGCCCTATTTTCTCCTATTCCCAAATGCACTTAATCTAGAACCAAGTATTTTATGGGTCTACTCCTCCCTGCTTTGACTCTTGTTTTTCCTCCTTTGTCTCCGAGGAAGGCAAATTCTGACTCTTGTTAGAGTCACACTCCTCTTCCTCCTATCCTCTTGTTTTTGTCATGGAAAGACACGCCATCTTGGTTTTGTCCTCAGCCTCCTTCTTCCTTTTTCTCAGCCAATGGTTCCATATTTAGCCTTGCCTCTTCCTTTTTCTTCTTCACTACAGACTTCCTAGACCTAGCTATAAAGTCTAAAGTGGTGCACCAATCTATCTGGCAGCGGTCAAGGATCGATACAATCACATCGTATGTGGCCTGGTATGGAAGGTCATACAAATTTTGTTCAAGATCCTTCAATGCGTGTATGGAGACCTAGTGGAAGTCTGCCTTGAACTCCACATACTATGTCAGCTGATCATAAACTGGTATCGACAACCGCGGCTTGCAGTTGATGGCCATGTGGATATTCATATCCATTAAGATCCAAAAAACCTTGGTTTCCTTGACCCTTTGGGGGTCTTTCGTAGCCCAGTGTGAAGCAAACTTCACTGCTTCCTGTAGCTCCTCCGAAACAGGAGGAAATTCAGTATCCTCTTGTAACTCCCACGTGACCAGCACTATGGTCAACAATAGCCATGCATAATGAAACATTTTTCTTTGATCTTGTTCCTCTCCACAGATCACAAGGAACTTTATGCAAAGGTAGCACACCTAGTTGAACTGTACACCCTCCACACACTAGGTTGCTAATGACACTACTAGTGTTGAGACTTCATCTGCGTGACACTTCCTCATAATATTTCCTTCCAGTATCTGAGCGGCTACCTTAACCGCGGGATTGTTTACGCTAGTGATAGAGTAGCTACGTAGCTTCTTAGCGAGCTAAAATTTATACTTCATTTATTCAGCAAGGTCACACTCACCTATCTCTCTACGAAATTCCATGTCAATATTTTCTCCTGTGTGTAGCAACCAAGTGATCCTATGGATCATCATGTCATTGATCGGTATCTGCTCCTCTACCTATAGGCACCCATCACACACCAAGCGCAATAGCTTCTGAATCACTATCATGGTTATGGGTGTGCGGTTGTAATGTGGTACCCATGACATGTTTAATAGACCAGCCTTATCCACCACTTTTACCCACTTTCATGGCTTCAGTGTGGTCACACCAGAGTCTTTATAGAAGACGCAGTGCATGAGTTGATCTATGGCTAAGTGGGGAAAGCGCTTCGTATTAGCCAAATCCCAATCCTCCAATTTTAAATGGGGGACACACCCTAGGCATAGTCCTTCAAAGAAATTTTTGTCCAACATCAAGGGTGTATGCAGTCTGACCTTGCTTTCATCAATTTCCTTCGGAACCTTTGTCTTGCCTCTGTGCATAGGAGTGTACTTGGGTAGCTTAGAGATAGGGTCAACCCCCACAGTTTCAACATCCTCCAACACCATTTCAATGTCTTCCTTATCCATATGGATTTATTCAAAATACTCTTTAAGCTCTAGGTGAATTAGCTTTCCCTTCTCCTACACTGTGGGATTCTCCTTCTGTGGGTGGTTTATGGGAGATGTGCAGACCGGTTGTGATGCTTTTTGCTTATCTTTCTTTGTTTTTGGACCCTCTTTAGTTGGCGTAGGCCTCGACCTAGGAAACCTCAGTGATTTAGGAACTTTTGCCGGTACTTCAATGATCACAATCTCCAGCGAAGCTCCCTCAGTTTCCATTGCTACTTCTAAGGAAGTTCCCTCAGCTGCCATTGCTTCTTCAGTGATCATGGTTTTTGAGGGAACCAACATGATACTAGACAAGAACTCCTGTGTATCCTTTAATAACTTCTCAAACATTGAACTCAATATCAAAGCTTCAAAGTACTCACAGTTCATATGCGGCTGAGAGATCAACACCTCAATTTCTAAAATTCCAAGTGTTTTTTGCTAGGTAGCCACTTGTAATTCATAGGCATTTTCGAATTGAAATTTGAAATGAAAAATTGGAGGCACATTTTCACTAATTTTGGCCCTTAAAAATTTGTACTTAAATGCCACCACCCCGCTCTAGTTAGCTGATTTCTCACTGTCAAGTTGCGAAAACAAGACAATGATCTTTGTCATGCCCCTTACTTTTGCACTTTAGGCACCATACTTCTTTGCACACCTCTGACTAAGTTGTTCTATACTTTTTAAGACTTTGCATTTTGAGTGAAAGGTTTTTCCACTATGCTAAATCTGCTAAACCCCCATATTAGCATCTTACATCGGTGCCTCATGTAATCTCATCATGATTTCTAGAGCTTCCAGTTAGGTCACAATCTTCTTTTGTGATAGCGTAACCCTTAGATGAGGCAGAAGCGAGGTCACAAACCATTCGTGGTGCTACCCATTAGTTAGATTCATGTTGGCTTCACAGATCATACACTTCAATCTCTAATCCAAATCCCACAGTGTCTCACCAGGCTTCACAATTATCTCTTTGAATCCCACAATTGATTGTGCCTCAAACATAGGTCTACTAAATTCCTTATTCAATGCAGTTTGGATATTTTCCAATGCAGACATTGGATTATCAGTGCAGTACTTAATATACCAACTTAGTGTCTGGTCCTGCAAAGCACTAACCAATGTTTCCTTCTTCATTTGATCATCCATGATACCCTGAGTTTCTCATAAAACCTTTGTGATGAACAAAAAATGGTTTAGATCTTCATTTCCTACACCCTTGAAGACACATAGCTTTACGGAGTTCACCATTTTGAATGGTGGTGGAGGTGGTGATGGTGTGGGTGACTGTGTAACTAGTGGAGGTGATAATGGAGATCATGTAGGTATTCGTGGGAATCCCTCTCTTATCTACTAAATATCACCCACTGGAGAAGCCTGTGCTGCCCCTTCGTCGTCACTTAGAGGAAGCTCAATCACCGGGCTATATTTAGGTCCCTTTCTTCCTCTGTCCTTGAAATTCCTTCCACTTCGCATAGCCCAAAATATCAAGGTAATTGCATAACCTGATTTTCACACAAGATCATCTTACTTCAAGTATTTAATGATTTCAAATGCTTGTCTTATGACTCTTTGAAGAAGCCACACTCTGCTTTGCTGTGACTGACCGAAGTATTGATCGTGAACTCTCTCACAAACCCTCCTGTGATACAGTCGAGCCAATGATTGACAGCACGCATGATCTTATTTTCAGAGGCTTCCAATTTCCGCACAAACTCTAGGGTCGAGACAATCAGACCGTCAAGCCTCCACCTCCCTTGGTAATCTGCCAATTTCGCGATCCACTCATATAATTCAACCGGGAAGGAACAAAAGAAGATTTAATATATATCTCTGTACAAATACTTGTCATACCACCGTTCTTTCATCAATCAAGGATTCTTGTTTTCCTGCACCATGAATTCGTGGATATTTCTATCCAACCAGTCTTCAATCTTCTTCTTAGCTGGATTCCAATGATGTGACATCACACATCTTGTTATGCAAATCTCGATCCTGACAACGAAACCATTTGTTGGCTTGATGGGCCCTAACCCATGTTCAACATTAAGCATCCAAGCAAATCCCTACACTAATGTCCCTTTCTTCATCAATCTGCAAAGTGCATAATAAAGTCTCACTCAAAGTAGTATGGGGGATGCAGGAACCAAGTTTCCACACCCTGACATGGTTGTGATGTTGGTTATTTTCCCTAACCCTTCCTTCACACAAGATGATAAGCCCTTTAGGGCTTATTGAATTGTGTCCCTTATTCATCCTCTAATCCTCTGCAGAAGTCTCTGATCATCCTTCGCGGACCCTAAATAGATAGATTAGGCGCTTATGCATCTCTGCAGTTACTGTAGTTTTTTATTCACTCATATTTTCTTAAATATCGGTTAATTTTAACATGCATTATGATTATCTTCGCGTAAACATATATTCTTACTTGTGTTCATATGACAAAGTAAAATACATAGATTCTTGCATCAATATAGCAATAATTCACAACCTCAGTATTCAACATAACATTACTGCGACATTCATAACAGAAGTAAAATAGCACATACATAGATAACTCCAAAATACTTCTCTTTATTGATAATCTAGATTTTTAGTACAGGATTTGACTACACTCCACACACAGTTACAGGGGTCTGCGCACTCAATTGCAGACTTCTACCCTAGGCCTTTGTACACTCAGCTAAAGAGTCTCTTCCTATGCTAAGACTTTTCGCTTTTAGCTATCACAGACATATGCATAAAACATAACAAGACTCAACTGAACGAAACTAAACTGAACAGCCTTAGACTCTTCTAAGACTCCCTTTTTATATAAACACATGATCCATGGAGGATGGGTAGATCTCTAAAGCTAACATGACTTATACAAAAGAAGGGTGGAAAACCCTTAGTAACACTTTATATATTCGCACTCCATAGCCACAAAATGTGGAGAATCTACATTCTTTACACAAAACTTGGGCCTTTAGCCCCAAAACTTGGGCTTTTAACCTCAAAATTTACCCTAATGGACCCGTTCCCAACACAAACACTAGAAATTTCTTGATCTGCAATATTGTTGTTGGAAATTTGTTTGTGTTTGTACTAAAAGTAATTCTAGTGGTAGACTTCCTTTGGCCTATAATATTGTTTTTCACAATATGCGTGCTTTTGTTCTAGAAGTAAATCTAACATTAGCTAGAATTGTTTTATCATGCAATGTTGTTATGCTCTTGTATTTGTGCTAGAACGAAATCTAGAACAAGTTAGATTTATTGTACCTTGCAATTTTGTTATTGATAAGGTGTTTATATTAGCGATAGAAGAAAATCTATTTTGTGCAAAATTTATTTTACCTTGCAATGTTGTTGTCGGCAATATAATTGTGGTTGTGCTAAAAGTAAATCTAACATGTGTTGAATTGCTTTAATCCTACAATTTTGTTATGTGCTTGTGGTTGTGCTAGAAGAAAATTTAACACATTTTATATTTCTTTTTCCTTGCAGTGTTGTTGGAAATGTGCTTTGTTTGTGTTAGAAGTAAGTCTAACAAGCACTATATTTGTTTGAAGCTATAATTTTGTTATGTTCTTATTTGTGCTAAAGGAAATCTAGCACTCGTTAGATTTATTTCATTTCGCAATGTTTTTATTAGCAATGCACGTGTATTTATGAAAGAATGAAACATAGCATGTGTTAGATTTCTTTTGTTTGATAATGTTGTTGTTGACAATAAGATTTTGTTTTTTCTAAAAGTAAATATAACACATGATAGATTTTTTTCACCTTACGTTATTTTTATGTTCTTGTGTTTGAGCTAGAAGGAAATTTTAGCATGCACTAGATTTCTTTCACAATGCAATGTTGTGGTTGGAAATTTGGTTGTCTTTTCTAGAAGTAAATATGTATAATTCTTTGACTTTGCAATGTTGTTATTGGAATTTTTCATGTGATTGTGTTAGAAGGAAATTTATCACAGCTATATTTATTTTGTTGCAATGTTGTTATTCGAAATATGTTTCAGTTTATGCTAGAAGTAAATTTAGTGTGTTTTATATTTATTTAACCCTACAATGTTATTATTTTCTTGTGTTTGTGATAGAAGTATTTATCTAGCACGAGTTAGATTTCTTTCATCCTGTAATGTGCGTGTGTTTGTGTTAGAAGGAAATCTAGCATGCACTAGGTTTCCTTGCCCTGTAATGTTGTGGTTAATGAGAGTCTCTTTCAGATTAATCACATCATTAGGATTTGATTAATCCAAAAGACACTCTTATTTACAATATGGATCACAAAATCCTGAGATCGAAGGATGTTGTTGTTGTCAACATGGTTGTGTTTGTACTATAAGTAAATCTAGCATGCACTAAAATTCTTTCACCATACAATGCTTTTGTTTGCTTGTATTTATACTAGAAGGAAGTCTAACAAACATTAGATTTCTTTCACCTTGCAATGTTGTTATTGGAAATGTGCTTATCTTTGGGCTACAAGGAAATCTTGCATACACTATATTTGTTTCACAGTGTAATGTTGTTGTTGGAAATATGGTTGCTTGTGCTAGATGGAATCAACCATGTGTTATGTTTCCTTCAGATTGTAATGTGCTTGTGTTTCTAATAGAAATTAATCTAGCAAATATTAGACTTATTTACTCGTACAATGTTGTTATGTTCTTTTTTTCATGCGAGAAGGAAATATAACATGTGTTAGATTTATTTCAAATTTAAATGTGCTTGTGTTTATATTGGAAGAAAATTTAACACAAGCTAGATTTCTTATACTCTACAATGTTGTTTTGGCAACATGTTTGTATTAGTGGTAGACATAAATATAGAACTTTCTAGATTTCTCACTCCACAATGTTTTCATGTGATTGAATTTGCAATAAAAGGAAATCTAACACATGTTAGGTTTTCTTTTACATTGCAATGTTCTTAATCTAGCACACATTAGACTTATTTAGTCCTACAATGTTGTTATGTTCTTGTGTTTGTGCTAGAAGGAAATATAGCATGTGTTAGATTTCTTTCGAATTTAAATGTCCTTGTGTTTGTGTTGGAAGAAAAATTAACACAAGCTAGATTTCTTATACTCTACAATGTTGTTGTTGGAAACATGTTTGTATTTTTGGTAGACATAAATCTAACACTTGCTATATTTCTCACTCTACAACGTTTCTATGTGCTTGAGTTTGTGCTAAAAGGAAATCTAACACATGTTATATTTTCTTTTACATTGAAATGTTTTTAATCTAGCACACATTTAGTCCTACAATGTTATTATGTTATTTGTTTGTGATAGAAGGAAATATAGCATGTGATAGATTTCTTTCAAATTCAAATGTGTTTGTGTTTGTGTTGGATGAAAATTTAACACAAGCCAGATTTCTTATACTCTACAATGTTGTTGTTGGTAACGTGCTTGTATTTGTGGTAGACATAAATCTAGCACTTGCTAGATTTCTCGCTCTACAATGTTTCTATGTGCTTAACTTTGCTCTAAAAGGAAATCTAACACGTGTTATATTTTCTTTTACATTGCAATGTTGTTAATATATCACACATTAGAGTTTTTTAATCCTACAAGGTTGCTTTGTTTTTGTGTTTGTGTTAGAAGTAAATATAGCACGTGGATTTCTTTCAAATTTAAATGTGCTTGTGTTCGTTTTGAAAGAGAACTTAACACAATCCAGATTTCCTATGCTATACAATGTTGTCCTTGGCAACATGCTTGTATTTGTGGTAGACATAAATCTAGCACTTGCTAGATTTCTCACTCTACAATGTTTCTATGTGCTTGACTTTTCACTAAAAGGAAATCTAACACATGTTAGATTTTCTTTTACATTGCAATGTTGTTAATCTAGTACACATTAGACTTATTTAGTCCTACAATGTTGTTATGTTCTTGTGTTTGAGCTAGAAGCAAATATAGCACGTGTTAGATTTCCTTCAAATTTAAATGTGCTTGTCATGTGTTGGAAGAAAATTTAATAGAAGCCAAATTTCTTATACTCTACAATGTTGTTGTTGGCAACATGCTTGTATTTGTGATAGACATAAATCTAGCACTTGCTAGATTTCTCACTCTACAATGCTTCTATGTTCTTGTGTTTGCCCTAAAATGAAATCTAAAACATATTATATTTTATTTTACATTGCAATGTTGTTAATCTAGCACACATTAGACTTATTTAGTCCTACAGTGTTGTTATGTTCTTCTGTTTGTGCTAGAAGGAAATATGGCATGTGTTAGATTTCTTTAAAATTTAAATGTGCTTGTGTTTGTGTTGGAAGAAAATTTAATAGAAGCCAAATCTCTAATACTCTACAATGTTGTTGTTGGCAATGTGCTTGTATTTGTGGTATACCATAAATCTAGCACTTGCTAGATTTCTCACTCTACAATGTTTCTATATGCTTGAGTTTGCGCTAAAAGGAAAACTAACACATGTTAGATTTTCTTTTACATTGCAATATTCTTAATCTAGCACAAATTAGAATTATTTATTCCTACAATGTTGTTATGTTCTTGTGTTTGTGCTAGAAGGAAATATAACATGTGTTAGATCTCTTTGAAATTTAAATGTGCTTGTGTTTGTGTTGGAAAAAAAATTAACACAAGCTAGATTTTTTATACTCTACAATGTTGTTGTTGGCAACATGCTTGTATTTGAGGTAGACATAAATATAGTACTTGCTATATTTCTCACTCTAAAATGTTTCTATGTGCTTGAGTTTGCACTAAAAGGAAATCTAACACATGTTAGATTTTCTTTTACATTGTAGTGTTCTTAATCTAGCACACATTAGACTTATTTAGTTCTACAATGTTGTTATGTCCTTGTGTTTGTGCTCGAAGGAAATACAACATGTGTTAGATTTATTTCAAATTAAAATGTGCTTGTGTTTTTGTTGGAAGAAAATTTAACACAATATAGAATTCTTACACTCTACAATTTTGTTGTTGGCAACGTGCTTGTATTTATGGTAGACATAAATCTAGCACTTGCTAGATTTCTCATTCTACAATGTTTCTATGTGCTTGAGTTTTGCACTAAAACATATTTAGTGCTACTATGTTTTTATCTTCTTGTTTTTGTGCTAGAAGGAAATATAGCATGTGTTAGATTTCTTTCAAATTTAAATGGCGTTGTGTTTGCGTTGGAACAAAATTTAACACAAGCTAGATTTCTTATACTCTACAATGTTGTTGTTGGAAACATGCTTATATTTGTGGTAGACATAACTCTAGCACTTACTATATTTCTCACTCTACAATGTTTCTGTGTGCTTGAGTTTGCGCTAAAAGGAAATCTAACACATGTTATATTTTCTTTTACATTGCAATGTTGTTAGTGATAAGATGTTTTTTTTTGGGCTAAAAGGAAATGTAGCTTGTGCTAGATTTTCTTTTTGTCGTGTAATGTTGTCATTGGAAATATTTATATGTTTGTGTTAGAAGTAAAAATAATGCAAGCTAAATTTTTCTCTCCCTACAATTTTGTATGTCATTATGTTTGCATTAGAAGGAAATACAGTATGCATTAAATTTTTTTCACCTTGTATTGTAGTTATTTGCAACCTTCTTGTGCTTTTCATAGGAGGAAGTCTAGCATGTGTTAGATTTGTTTTCTCTAGTAATGTTCTTGTTGGAAATATGTTTCTGGATTTGTAAAGAAGGAAATTTAGTATATGTTACACTTTTTTCACAATCTGATATTATTTTTTAAAATATAGTTATTTGTGCCAAAAGGAAATGAAATGCCTTCCATTTTTTTTTTTTTATTTTGCAATATGCTTATATCTATGATAGAAGAAAATTTAGAATGCACTAGATTTCTTTTTTCTTGTTGTGTTGTTGTTGACTATATGCTTGTTTTTGTGATAAAAGTAAATCTACCACATACTAGATTTCTGACACCTTGCAATGTTGTTTTATGCTTGTGTTTGTGATAGAATTAAATAGATCATGCATTAGATTTATTTCACCTTACAATGTTATTATTCGCAATGTGTTTTTCTTCTTGCTAGAAGAAAATATTGTCAGTGCTAGATTCCTTTCGCCTTGCAATGATGTTATTGGTAATATGCTTTTGTTTTTGCTAGAAGTAAATCCAACATGTGGTAGGTTTCTTTAGCCATACAATAATTCTATTTACTTATGTTTATGCTATAAGTAAATATAGCATGTGCCAGATTTTCTTTTACCCTCCTGTAATGTTCTTGTTGGAAAAATTTGATGTTTTTGTGCTAGAATTAAACCTTCATATGTTTGATTTCTTTTCACCTACGATGTTGATATGAGTTTTTTTTTTTTTTTATTTAATTTATTTTTTTTATTGAAAGGAAATGGTGCATGCCTTAGAATTCTTTCCCCTTCCAATGTTGTTATTCGCAATGTGCTTGTGTCTGTACTAGAAATAAATCTAGTATGTGATACATTTTTTTTGCTTTGCAATATTGTCATTGGAAACATGTTTGTATTTTTGCTAAAAGTAATTCTAACACATGTTAGATTTATTTCTCCCTACAATGTTGTTACTTGTTTTTTTTTATGCTAAAATGAAATTTAACGTGTGATATATTTTTTTCACCTTGCAATGTTTTTATTAACAATTGTGTTGTGTTTTGTGATAGAGGGTAATATAGAGTGGTTTTTTTCACAATGCAATGTTGTTGTTGGAAACATGCTTATGTTTGTACAATATCCCATTCTTAGACTACATATTCCATATGAAGGGCCTTCTAATCATTTCAGGGTTTAACATTTTTTATATTATAACGACAGTCTATGTAAGCATGGACTAAAACCTCATAGTCTCTAAAAGGCAAGGTCAAATGTCCCAAGAAATATTATTATTGCAATGTTTTTATTGACATTGTGTTTATGTTTTTGCTAGAAGGAAATTTAGCATCCACTAGATTTGCTTTACAATACAATGTTGTTGTTCGCAATCTTCTTGTATGCGATAGAATATAGTCTAGCATGGGTTACAATTCCTTTGCCTTGCAATATTTTTAATGACAATGTGTTTGTGTTTGTGGTAGAAGGAAATCTAGCTTGTGCTATATTTATTTTGTTTTGCAATGTTTTTCTTGGAAATATGAATGTGTTAGTACTAAAAAATAATTCTAGCACATGCTAGATTTCTTTCACCTTACAATGTTTTTTTTTAACAATATCTATGCGTTTGTAATAGAAATAAATCTAGGATGCAAATATTTCTTTTGCTTTGCAAGATTCTTGTTGGCAATATGCTTTTGTTCCTGTTAGAAGTAATTATATCACATTTATATGTCTTTCACCTTGCAAAGTTTCTATGTGTTTGTCTTTGTGCTAGACGAAAATATAAAAGAAAATCTAATGATCGCCATAGTTAATGTTCTTTCATTGTGTTTTGCTTTTATTTTTTCTAAAGAAAACTAAGAATATACATGACTATAAGAGATAAATTTTGTGAATATATGATGTTGTTGTAGTTTCTACAATTGTTTTTATTTATTCACAATGTAATGTCTTTTAGAAATGTTCTTATGCTCGTGCTAGAAGGAAACCTAGTAGATGTTTGCTTTCCTATATTCACGATTAAAAGAACATAATAAATTATTTGGGGGTGGCCTTTTTCTAACCTTGATTAGCTATTATTGTGATTTCTACACTTGTTATTGTTCATTTTGTTACACATATAATGATGCGAGTAGTTATAGTATTTATAAATTCATATTTTCATCAATAATTCGAAACTGTGATAACAATTTTTTACTTTATTTTCAGATACCATGGACTATGAAGCTAGTGAGAATTCAAAGGAAGTATCCAAGGAAAAAGGAAGTTCAAGAAACATGACACCAAATTCTTTAAATGGTATGACAATTTTAGTTTATACTTTGTTACAATCGTTAGACATTGTGTTAATAAATGGTTGTTGCTTAATAAAACCCATGGAAATAGCCTTAGGAGTGGGGTTTTAATGAGGAGAACCCATACTAACATGGGTATTATTTTTTTCCAAACAATTTGAGCTAGGTGATAAATTTTAATGTCATATAGAAACTTGCATAACATATGTACTCATTTATTATTATGTGTTTTAATGGAAATCGTCTATTATATGCTTGTTTAATAATATTTGGTATTTCATGTCTTCCATATTTTTTCTTTCTGGAAACCATGGAAACTGATACGCGTGAAATTCGAAGTAAAGTAGCAAAGAGAAAAAGAAAAACGAACGATATACAAATGATGCCCCCTTCAATTGGTATGGTGGTTTTATATTTTATGTACTCTTTTAGAAATGGTTGGATTAGGTGGTTTCTTTTCTTAGCAATTTTACCCACGTGATAAATTTTGGTGTCATATAGTAAAACTTGCATAGCATATGTACTCATTTATTATTGTGGATGTAAATGGAAATCGTGTATTATAAGGTTGTTTAATAATATTTGTATTTCATGTATTCCATATTTTTTTTTCTAGAAACTGCGGAATCTGGTGTGCCTAAAATTCGAAGTACAGTAGTCAAGAAGAAACAAAAAAAAAGTGATATACAAACATTGCCTCCTTCAACTCGTATGGTGGTTTTATATTTTATGTACACTCTCTTAGAAATGGTTAGATTAGGTGGTTTTTTAGTATTTATAAGAACATTATGTGACAACATTTGAAATTATATTTTCATTTTGATTAATGCAAATATTTTTTTGTTGTTATTTGAAGAATTGGTTGGCCCAAAAGCAAATGAAATGTTACAACCATCACTTAAGAAAAAGAAAAGTTATTCAATTGAAAAGGTAGTCTTAATAACACCTTTTACTTCTACTTTTGAAATGATTAAAAAATACAATACATATAATAAATATGAGCTTGTGCAAGATTGGTACATCCAAATAGAAGCTCCGATGAATATGTTTCCTGATAGGTATCTATTTGGATCAATAGATGGAAACGAACCAGAGATATTAGGAATAGCAATTAATTGCTATGCTTACAATGAAAATGACATTGACTTTCAAGTGGAAATGATTAAATAAAATGAGGTAAAATTAATTTCATGTCAAGTGGAGTATACAAATTTTAGACGAGATTTCATTGAAGCTTCAAGTACTGATTCAACAAATACGATAAAGATTTCAATGTTCAAGTTGGATAACTTTGAGAGCTTCTCTAAATCTGGACTAAATAGTTGTGCAGATCTTTTAAAATGCATCGCCACCGTTCTGAGATATCACTATGTAAGAAGTAAAAAAACATCATCTGTACTTCTTCATTTACAACAAAAAGGTAAATTTCTTGATAAAATTGATTCTCAATTACTTGCTTTGAGAAGAGTATATTTATCTGATTTGGAGGAGAATATAACAAAAAGTGATTTCAAGCTCACTATAGAATTTCAAAAAACTAGGAAAGTTGAATTTGAGACAACTAACCTTGCAAATCAATGTGATGAGATTCATGAAGCCTTTAAGCATTGCTATCTATTTTCAAACTCCTTTAATACAAAAGTGTTTGTTGAAAGATGTAAAGAAGCCCCCAAAGTTTTCAAATTAAGATCACGAGATAATTTAAATGTTCAAGTATTAGTGAAATCATTCTTAGACAAATTTCAAACCTCATTACCCGATGCTCTTCTGATTCCATTTGACATCAATGAGCCTGATCCATTGGTAAACTCTATCAAAATTATAAATGAGACAGATCTAAATTCTAAGAATATCAATTTTTGGATAGTTGATGGTCAACATACCATTCAAGCAGTGAAAGAAATTTTAACAAATCCTAAGTATAATGTATCGAGAGAAGCGAAAAAAATATAAAAAATGTAATGCTTGATTGTTGCATCCATTAGTTGAACCCACTGATGTGATCCACATTTGTTTTCAATTAATTATGCAAATAAGGTATTCTTCAAAACTCCATTTATTGATTGTGTGCGCTTGGTAAGACATTTCTTAATTTCCAATGACAAATTAAAGAAAAGGAGGATTGGATGTTCTAAGACAGCTGAAGAGAAGGTATGTAATTTTAATTATTTTTACATTTAACATTTTATTATTGTATCTATTTTTGTTGTAGATAAATAACTAAAGCTGATAATATAAGTCATATTTTTTTATATTTATAATGATTTCTCATTAGATTATAACACATTATTTAGTTTCATTTTGACATTGAATTCTTATTAGTTTATATTTATTATTTTATCAGGTTGATGATGAAATGTTGTGCTCATTCTTTGTCTCTCCAATTACAAATTTTTCTGATAAAAAAATTCTCTTATATTTTGATGAACCTATTTGGGATAAATGGGACACTGTTTTTAACTGTTACCAACTAGGCACATTAAAGTGTTCTCCAAGCCAACCTGATTTTGAGAACTACAAGAGAAATAGTTTACATAGTTTGACACCAGCTACTCTTCGGCCCATTCAAGGATTCACCATGGAAGAAATTGCTTCAGTATCATATAAGCTATTGGATGGAACCATTTGGTTTTCTATTCCAATTAATCATCCATCAAATGCCATAAAATTAAAATATTATTGTTCTAAATTGAAAACCAACAGAACAATATTGGATGCAATGGTTACATATTGTCAAAGTCATGATCAAAACTTGAATGAGATGACTCTTACCACATTCCACATTCTTGAGCATTATGAAATTAATGATATCATATTTACCAATTTTTGCAACACGGTGGAGGGGTCTACTTATGTCAAAGGAACACGTAATACAAAGATAGAGTCCCTTTCTCAGCAAGCATGTGGAGTCCTTGATAGAATGATAAATGGATCAACAAGTGTTCAACAGGTTGATAACAATTTTGAATTTGGTTGTCATTTTGGGGGCCCTCATCTTTTGTCAACACTTGTGCACTCTTTTCCATGTCAGTTGCAACCAATTTTACATACTGACCTTGTTGTTTTGGATACACTCGCTTTGAAAAAAAACAATTCCACAAGCGATATTACATTGAATTTTTTCGATTTCTTATTGAAAAAAATGAGTTGAATGACTTTACTATAGTTCTCTTAGTAGAACTTTGGTTTTGTAATGATGTATGCTAGTCTTTGGAAATTTCCATAAAGAACTCCAAGTTCAACTATAAAATGACTAGTGGCATTTATGAATATAAGTCCCAAAACAATTATACTTATGATATAGTTCTTATTATACATTTCTATACTTCAGAATTAAAATTTTTGAAGGCTATAAAATACTTTCACACATTTGAAGACACATTTGATGAAAATGAGAGAGATTATGATTTCTGGATGGATTTAGTGGAGAAACACCAACAATGTAGTGATGCAAAAGTGGTTATTTCTCTTTATGCGGGGAAAAATTTAATCAAGGCTTGTTGTACATATGGAAGAAGAATTTCATGTGTTGTGCAAATAGAGTCACAAAGGACAATCATGTTAAATAATTACAAATCTTTTCAACTATCAAATCCGGTATCCATTAACTTGGAAAATTCGAGTACTACAATTCATTTTTTTTCTTCTTATAATACTTTGGATACTATTTTTTTCATATTTCTTAATTGTCAAAGCATTCACTAAAATGACTAATGATGGAGATTATAAAATAGAGAATGATGAAAGTGGGAAGAAAAAAATTAATCAACATAGTGCTCATGTTGTTGAAAAAAGTATGGAGATAGAAATAGGAGGAGAAGGAGGAGAGGAAGAAGTTATCATACCAGGTACATAATTTGTTTGGTTTTTTCTCTTGATAATTTTTCAAGTTATTTAATTTCCATATTCATAACATTTTTGGATGACTATTATAGGGAATTATGAGATGAATGAAATTAATCAAGACAATGACCATGGAACGATGGAGATAGAAATGGGTATTAATCATTGTGACTATCTTTTTTTATTTTATTTTATTACTATTTTAAATTATTGTGATTCATATCATTTCATATGTTGATTATAGTTGGAAATAAAGAGAATGCATATAATGACTAGGGTACTGTCCCACAAAACTACAATCAAGACCAAAATATTACTATGGATGATTATAGATGATTCTTTTTTTGTATAGTTGTTTAATGAATTTTGTTCATTGTCACAATTTATAACATTTTTTTATGTTTATTATAGTGAAGCAAAGAGAACCAAGACATTGATCAAATGAAAGTTAAACAAAACTTTAATCAAGAACAAAATATAACTTCGGGTACTTATAATTTGTCCACTTGTTTTCCTTGTTATTTAATGATTCTATTCATTTTCACAATTCAAAATATTTTATATGTTTAATTTGGAAACAAATAAAGGTAACTAAGATGATGATGAGGTGCAACGTTACAAAGATGAAGATAATGTCATATCAGATACTTATAACTTGTCTTCTTGTTTATCTTATTATTCTTCAAACTCAAATGCTTGTAACTACCATAACTTTGTATATTTTTATTATAGGAACAAATAAAAAGGATAAAATTAACAATCAAAGTAATGTTAAAGGTGTGTGTGTGTGTGTGTTTCTTTTTAAAGGTTGCATTACTAATGTTTTTCTTGGTATTGGTATTTGATTGAAGGTTTAATAAGAAGTACAATTGGTACTTGATAGAAGGTTTAATATGTTTACTCCAGGTCCTATCAAGATGATAAAAGAAATTATTGTTTCATCTATAAATAGTGCAAAAACCACTGAAGGTAAGTGTATTGTTTCATCTATAAATAGTGCAAAAAGCACTGAAGGTAAGTGTATTGTTTCAACAATTGTTTTAGTAATTTTTGTAACATGAATAAAATGGTTTGAATATATTATTTTCCATTGTGCTGCAGCCAAAATAACTGAAAAGAAACTAGTTATTTTTAAACTAAAGGACATTTTTTTATCATAGCATCGATGATGAAGTGACAAACAATGGGCATATTGAGAAAATGGGAGCTGATGCTGATTATACAATAGAGAAAAAAATATTTTGGATTCATCCACATGCAAACATTTTTTGAAATGTGTTTCAGAAATGAATCTCTTGACATTGCAATTTGGATGACAGCTTTGAAA
>APFE030109612.1:26959-95930 GCA_000404065.3 Pinus taeda | reverse complement strand
GAGGCAAGGAACTCTAAAGAGAAATCTAAAGTGATCAATGAAGAAATGAAAGATCCATCTCATCATCAACCAAGGAAAGAGATTCCTCAAAGAAAATCCTTTACTCCTGCTATGAATAATGTTGAACGTTATGTATGTCATAATCTTGGACATGTTGCAGCTAGATGTCGAAGAAGAAGAGTTCAAGACCATTATGCAGACAGGTCATCTCAATCAAGGTACTTTTATGGATATTGTTTTGCTTGCAATATGTTTGGTCACAAAGCTGCTGATTGTTATAGGAGGAATATGAAGCATGTAAGATGTTATGCATGTAACAAGCTGGGACATATAGCTAGGGAATGCAGGAACAAAGTGTGGGCACCATATCAAAAAGAGAAAATGTCATCATCACGCTTGAAGATATGGAAGAAAAAGGAAGTACAGTTAGAAAAAGGTGGCACAGCACAATCTACAGACATACCAGAATTAGAGGGAGATGAAAGTACAAAACTTCAGTGTCCTGAATCTCATATGCAAACTCCATAAAGGGAAGTCTCATATATACGCGAGTTGGATACTGCACAATCGCGTATATGATTGTTTAAAGAAAGGCCGTAGGAAAAGTGAAGTTGATCTATGAAGTATGATCTCTCGAGCACATCTGAATTGGGTCCTAATCTAAGGTACGCAGATCATTCACTGTGAAAGTGCGGGCGTACACAGCAGAGAGTAAGACCGGGTTCAGATGTACGCAAGTGAAGGCACAGTCCATGTGCGGAGGTACGCGGCTTATAAGAAGAGCATATGCAGACGGATGCGGTGCGATAGAAGGATAACCTGTGTAGGTACATAGAAGTATGCAGCGCGATAAAAGAAAAGGTGCGTGGAGTACGCAGTGTAGTGGAAGACTGTCTGCATATGTACGCAGTGCAGCAGAAGGATCTCTGCGGGTGTCCGCAGGGGAGAAGAAGGTGAAGTGTATCGCTACCCGGGACAGATAAAGAAAAATTGCATACCTGTCTTAAGGCATTTATTGACTTTTCTTGCTGATAAGATCTGACAGATGACACCAGTTTAGGGGGAGCATATGTTTTTAATGCATTGTTGGCATTATGGTTAATAGTCCTTGGTGATGATACCTATATGATTCATCTTGCTACGATTATGAGTTTTTCACTTAATTCTTGGATCAGATTTATGGTTGATTCTTGCATGGAGTCCTTATTGTTCTTGGCACATATATGGATGAGGATTGTTGGCTGGATACATGGATGGTTATTCAAAGTTGCATGATGATGAGTTCCTACCTATATGATGACAGGTTGTTTTGTATATGTTCCAAATTGATGATATGGTATTTCTCTCATATGTGGGAATGTGAATGATTCAAAAGGATGAGTTGATGAGGACATACATTGATGATTCATGCAAGCTGCTGGTCTAGTTGCTGTTGACAGATACTATGAAGCAGATCATACAATGTTGTTGCTGATATTTATCTTAAGTGATTGGTCTTTTCTCATGATGTAATAGTGTGTCTCTATTGTAGTCTTCTCTTCAGGTCATGTAACGACCTATGTTGGTTTCCCCACTATGCCTAGGATGAATGATGTTATCATATGTAAACTTTTGGTGTATCATGATTATGATGGGTGATGGATGTATGTATTGAGTCTTTTGGTGATAGGAAGGTCATTTATGATATATAGAGTCATGTTCTTCTTGTAGAACATATTTTTGCTGTCAGGGGGAGCTTGAGCATGAACAATACTATATAGCAAAGCAGACATCTAAGCTTGTTCTCAGAAAGAGCACTATCAGATTAGAGCACCATGGCATATACAAAGGGGGATTTTATTCAGAGACTTCAGCAAATCTGGTTTATAGTCAAGGAGAGCATGTTCTTAGGGGGAGCATAACCCTTTGCCCTTGATGTCAATGGGGGAGAGTGATTTGGTGTTGTTGCCATCAAGTCCAAAGGGGGAGATTGTTGGCATTATGAGGCATGTGTTGTACTTGATGGCAACCCTCTCATAGAAGATCATCTCACTTGTATACATTTAGATGAATCTACAGAAGAAATATCAAATGTGATAGAGTGCATGGGTTACCGGACAACAAAAAGGGATCAGATGACAGTTCACAAGTAAGCTTTGCCATCAAGTCCAAAGGGGGAGATTGTTGGCATTATGGCTAAAGTGTTGTATTTGATGGCAACACCCATGGCATGGCTCTCAATATGATGAGAAGAAAAGTTCACGGAATTTTATGCAGAGAAAAAGTTTATAAAAGTTTATTTCATGTGGAGAAAAGTTCACGGAATTTTATGCAGAGAAAAGTTTATTTCATGTGGGAAAACTTACCTTTGGTCCATGGTAGTTAGTCCTTGGAATTTGAACCTATGGTTTTTGGACCATGGCATCTCGATAGGCGTGTTGATCCCTAGTATTGAGTTGATGGTATTGGTTTGTTATGGTTTTGGCCCATGGTATTGTTTTATTTTATTATTATTATTGAGCCCCATGATCCATGATTTGAGGAAGAGCTTGCCTATATAAAGCAAAGGAGATCATTTGGCTTAGGCATGCTTTTGGGTTGAATATTTTAAGATCTGATATATCGGGTTATTGTTTCAAAAGCTCGATCTATATGAAAGTGAAGTGGAAAGCGAATCTGTGAAGGGTGATCTCTCGAGCGTTGCAGCTACGGAAGCGCAGGAGGCACCGCAGGAGTCGCCGTAGGAGGCGCCGCAGGAGTCGCCGCAGGAGGCGCCACAGGAGGCGCCGCAGGAGGCGTCACAGGAGGGTGCCACAGGAGGGTACCGCAGGAGGTGCCGCAGGATTCACCGCAGGAGACGCCACAGGAGGCGCCGTAGGAGGTGCCGCAGGAGGCACTGCAGGAGGCGCCGTAGGAGACGCCGCAGGAGGCGCCACAGGAGACACCACAGAAGGTGTTCTGGGTTTAGTTTTCTGTTATTGTGGATCTGGTTATCTGGGTGACTTACTGGTACTTGATGATCATTTGATGTTTATGGAGCCAGTATGAAAATTGGATGAAACGTGGCCTTTCAGATTATGTGTTGTGCTTCAGTGTATCCAGTATGAAAATTGATGAAACGTGGTACCTGGAGGAGAGAAGATTGTAGGCCAGCACCTACGTACTAGTATCTAAGCTAGTACAAGAGCTAAAGGAAATCTTTGGAGCATTGTAGCAGGTAGTAGCCTGCGTACTAGTAAATGGATCGGCTAGTACAAGAGCAAAGGGGGTTTGTAGCTCCCGTACTGGTATAAGGCTGCACCAGTACAAAATATTGTAAAAGGATTTTCTTATTAAGAAGAAGATTGAGATGACTTGCAGCAGGTGGTTTTCTCCCGCATTGGGTTTCCACCTTATATCATGGTGTTCATGTGTGTGCCTTATGTGTGTTGATCTATTCTATGTTACTGCATCTGTTAACTGATAATATGGTTGATAATGTTCTAATGCACTCATTGAAGATCAATTAGCTTAATAATAAGAAGTTGTGGAAGTAGCATATATGAATCAGAGTTTGGAAATGAAAAGTTTTATTAATGTGATAATACTGATTCACCCCCCCCTCTCAGTATTATTTCCAACAATGTAGAAGGATATTTAGGATATTTGACCTAAGGAAACGATCTGTAGCTCAGAGTATGGGCTCTTATGGAGTCAACACAACTTGCATCTCGAAGAAAGTTGGTCACAAGGGCAAGCAAGCATACTATAAGGAAAGGAAGGTCAGCTGGGGGGGAATGAAAGCTCGAGATATAGGTTTCACACCCTAAGGGCTAGTTGTAGGTCAAAGGAAACAAGTTGCAGAGCTAAAATGTGAGGCCAAAGTCTATTTAGACCTATGCAAGGAGGTTATGGCCTGTGTGAGAAATAGGTTGTTTGTGAAAGAGGAGAAGTGGAACTGTTAGGGAAACCCACAACAAAGCAAGTTAGACTGCGGGCCTATACGTGTAGTTAAAGCCTCTTGACGGAGGTGAAGGGCTTAAGGAAAAAGACACAATAGATAAGAGGGTTGTTGAATGAGGTTGAGGGCTTAACAAGGCTATCAGGTGGAAAAATAGCTGATTGTGTGCCTAAAGAGAGTTGGATAGACAATTTAAAGAGGGAAAGGAGCCCTATTGTGCTACAACAAGTGGTTATATGGTTTGGTGGAAAAACACAAATCTTGGTAAAGGTAGATGACAGTTGAAAGGAATCATCCTCAACATAGGTAACTTGTACAAGAGTGTTGTATTTTCTCTTATGTATTTTTGAATTGTACAAGGACTATGAAGGGCCACTATCTTTGGTATAGGATCCCTATGGATTATCTTCTTAATAGACTTATAAGAAATCAGATTTGGGTATAAATTATTATTTATTGTACATTGATCTCATTGTTTTCATATTCTGTTGTGCAAAATTTTTTGAAGTTAGGCATTTTCAATGTGTTTGTATTATTTGTCTAAACATAGATTATACTT
Source organism: Pinus taeda (assembly GCA_000404065.3). Classification (NCBI taxonomy): domain Eukaryota; kingdom Viridiplantae; phylum Streptophyta; class Pinopsida; order Pinales; family Pinaceae; genus Pinus; species Pinus taeda. The sequence continues at coordinate 91,452 of APFE030109612.1, read as the reverse complement.
GAGATGCATGGAATTTTAAAATTATTCAACCCTCACCCTATTACCATCTGCTTATTATCTGGCCTCTAATCTCAAGTCTTGAAGTCTAACACCTTCTAGTCCTCTCGGCTCGTCGTTCTCTTCTCTCATATTAATGCACTGATGATTATTTGTCAATGATGCCCCATTAAAGTGCTTAGAGACATTTTGCAACCGCATACTTTTAGTAAAATTGTAATTTTCAAGCTTGACAGAGAGTTTAAATATCTTCCCAAGATTATAAGGAAAACATACCACTAGACCTTCAATCATAAATAACTACGGCTAAATGTGATATAGCAACTAAGTAAGACTTCAAATTTGAAGTGATCCATAAAATGCAAGATGCCTTCAATGAAGTTGAAGAAAAAACTTCAAAGTTAGAGAAAGATTATTAGTATTATGTTTTAGGATATTCAAACACATAGGAAATAATTAAGTACAACATGATCTAGTGTATAGTTAGGTAAAGTGTATTTCTTTAGTATGTACCTTTTGTAACTTACAATCTGAAGATCACAATATGTTATAGACATGAAGTTATCTGAAGGTTCATTCTCTCAATACTTGATCTGTGGCTTAAAACCCAATTGGTCCATGATCTCTATTTAAAGAGCATGGAGGGTCATTTTTTAGGTGACCATTCATGGGAGAAGCTTATGTAAATTTTCTTTCTATTACATTAATAAATTGCCTGAAGTGGTTGTGTTGGCTTAGGTCATGGTCTGTTTCCCTCTTTGAGGGTTTTAATCATGTCAACAATACTGGTGTACTGATCTGTGATATATTTGTGAGTGGTGTCCTTTGGTGTTCTATCTAAGGAACTTACCCTGTAAATTACTACATAGTATAAGAGCTATTCAAGGGCCGCATGCATTGGTGATCCAAATCCGAAGCCGGTACAACTACATCCGACTGTTGTTTCCTAGATATATTGTTTATGACTGCTTTCAAGCCAAGAGGATTGTTCTACTATGTTAGGAGCATCTGTTCGAGTGAGGAGCCCCTTTCATTTCATGCGAAAAGGTTTCTTGTATCCCTAGCTACGTCGTTTTTATGATCTGGAGGTATCAAGTCTTTATTTGCAGTTATATTTATTTATCTCTCTATTTATTTTGGTTTATAGTCCTCTATAAATATTTTATGACTGGATTTATACCTTTAATTTATTCATATGTTCTTTTCCCTGCAACTTTGTGTGATTTGGTCAAACCAAAAACATAAATAAAATATTTTTCTCATGCATATGATCTTTTCTGTTGCGCCTTAGTGTGATCTCAGAAAATTAGAAACATTGCAGAAAATATTTAGTTTCCAGCCAAATCTAACTTTAAGTCGTAAGGCTTATATTACTTTTGCTTGTTTTTTTTGGTTTGTGTGGTTAATTTTTTGTTTTGTTGGTAAAATGGGGATTTTCAAGTAAGCACGCACTCCAAAGCTCAAGTGAGCGCAAAAAATCACTCCTTTCTCCTTTCGAAAAATAACTAACATTTTAAACTAGCTCACTTTGTGTAAAGTTACTTTATGAGAATAGAGATCTTGGGTTCAAATCTTTCTTTTTGTTTAGATACTTTTACAAAAACCACATATAGCTTACATTTTAAAGTTACTTTATGTGAAAGTGTTCTCACCCATTATAAAAAGTGAGTCACTTATAATTCTAAAGTCACTTTCTCTTTTATTTAAGTTACAATTTAGTGGATAGTTCATAAGATGCCAATATAAAAGTGACTTTCACTTATTTATAAAAGTGGGTCACATAAAGTAATCTTTTTTATTTATATTAAATTTGGAAAGGGGGGATTTTTTTTTTAATATAACATTATCATTCACTTTCCAACATTCACATGGTTCGTTGGCATCTTCAACAATGTTTCTTCAAAAATCCATAACTTCTTCATCTAGAAGTCATTTTCAGCGTTGTTTTTTTTTATCGGCCTAAGTTTTTGAGATTTTCCATTGGAACACTTAGTTTTAGCATCTAAAGCTTTAGTTTCCTTTAAAATGGAAATTCCATGCCTAGTTATTCTTGATAGCACCAACTACTTCCAATGGCTATCCTACATTGTGGATTTACTTAAAAGTAAATGTCTTTATAGAATAGCCTCAAGCTAAGAGTCTAAACCTCAAGATGAAGATAAGAAAGTGAAATGGAAAAATAAGAAAGATCAAGCATGTGGGTTGATAGGGATGTCTATTTCTCCAAACCTTAGATTCCATATCGAAAAAAATTGATACCCCCAATGAAGCAATGAAACAACTCAATACATTTTTTGGAATTAAAAATGAAATTAGAGCCCAACAACTCGAAAATGAGTTGCTTATGTTGGACCCCAATAATTTTTCTTTCATTGAAGATTTTTTGTCCAAGTTCAAGACCCTTAGACTTCTCTTGGAAGGTTTTAAGGTTAAGAAAGAAGATGGTAGCTTTAACTATTCCATTCTTACTAAGTTAGGACCAACCTACATTCTGTTTGTTTCCACCTTCAATTCTACTAGAGAAGCCTTTATTTCTCAAGGACAAGACTAAAAGTCCCCCTCTTTTGATGTCTTTTGTGATTCTTTAATAAGGGAACAAGAAAAAATCTTACATCTTGGTCTTATTAATACTGGAAACTCTTCTAAGAAAGCCATAGTAGCCTAGAATCAACCAAGTTCAAAGAATCCTAAGAAGCAACATCCTAAAAAGAAGGGTCCTAAACAAAAAAATGGTCATAAGAAATTTCAGTCTCACAATGAAAAATCAGCTCAACAAAATGATAAGGCAACTAAAAATAAAGGGAAGACGATTGATAGACATTGTAACTTTTGTAATCGTGATGGCCACTAAGAATCCAAATGCTTTAAGAAGATGGAAGCCTTGGAAGCAACAATGAAGAAACATAACATCCATTTAGAGCACTCTTCAACTTCAAACAATGTAAACTATGAAACGAGAACTATACACTCAAAACAGGAACACTGGCAAAAAAACGTCGAAAAAACATCAAAAATAGTGCTAAAAAAGAAAAGTATCTATACTAAAACGAAGGCTTTTTTTTAGGGTCAATTTTGAAGATGTTTTAAAAATGGCAGTGAAAACCAAATTTTCGTGCAAAAAACACCCTGAAAATGAAAAGTGTTGATACTGGAACGATGTTTTTTTTTTAGGGTCAATTTTCAACATTTTTAAAAAATGCTAGTAAAACCGAATTTTTATGTGCAAAAAGATAGTTGTTTATGAGGAAACAAACACACTATTGTTTTTTGGTAGAATAACATTTTTCTTTCCTAAGTATAAATTCAACATGTTTTAGTAATGACCATAAAGATAAAATAATGGTATCTGAAATACATTAAAATTCTAATAGTTTTCATCCATGTTGTTAAACATATAATAACATCACACTAAAGATTGCTAAAATTGTAATTGTTTTCAACCATAACATTAAAGATACAAAAAAATTTGGAATTTTTTCAACCATAAAATTAAAAAACCATGACATTATGAACAAATTACATGACTAAATTAATCAAAATGTCATTATTTGTATATTGAATGAAACATACATTATATCTCTAATTTAATGTTGCATTGTAGATATCCTAAACAATAAAAATCATCATAATTAAGACATATAATCCAACAACATAAAAATTACTCATAAATTCTGATTTAACACCATATGGAAATCAAAATTTTTATTTCAAGATACGATGCAAAGATCAGTTATATAAACTGTCTTAGACAATTATTCAAAATCACTCATATTTTCTTGCACACCATCAGAATTCACATCTTCAGATAAATGATTGGATGCAAACGAAGATGCTCCATATTCTTCTCTTTCATCAACTAGTGCCTCATCTGAGTCCACATGCATGCCCACCATTTCAGGTTTCAAAATTCTTCTAGATCTACAATTGGTTTTAACAGACTCCCATCTCAATGTTGTTCCTTCTGGTAACAACCTTTTCACAATCTCTATCGTCTTGAAGCAAAGAGTTCTTGTCTTTGTTAAATTGAGGTCATAAACAAGTATGTCAACATCCTCCAATTTTAAGAGGTCAGTGCGGCGATGATTTATATTGTACCCTTTCTTTTTCTCTTTTCACCATTTTTTTTGTCAACTACCATCTCCAACTTATACACACCATTGAATGCGTGTGTATTTGTGGCATACCAATGTACTTCAACACCTGTAACATCCTCATTTTCTGTAAAGACCTTTATAACCTTAACAACCCAAAATGGATAGCCATTGGGGTCTCCATCTACTAGCACTGCAATCATGCAACCCTCCTTAATATCCTGTACTGAACCCCTGTAAAGGTCTTCCATGGCTTCACGTTGTGCACGAGATCTTCTGGAACCAATATACATCTCTCTTTCCTCTGCCCGTGAAGAATTAATAATACCTTGAGATTGTTGTTGTTCAACAATGTTTATTTCCTAATGTTCATTTGACACATTTTGTGCCCAAATAGACGGATTTTTCAAAGGTATATCTTCATTTGTTGTTGTTGAAATGATATCACTTTGATTGTTGGAAAATGACTCCCACCAAATTGAATCAACAATGTCAAAGTACTCATATGTATATTTAATACATTTTTTAATTTCTTCCAGGCAATGAGAATAATTTATATCTCTATTATGTCTACGTGCATTATGAACTTCACCAGCTGATTGTAATAACAATATTTTTGATGCAAATATTGGATGATCAGGAATGAACTTCAAAAATTCCAAACCTAATGACGGTGCCCATTCTACAGTAGTTGAATATTTGTTGCCCCATATTAGTGTTTTCCCATCAATGTTTTTGATACGAAATTGATGTTGGAAGATAATTTCATGAAGTTGTTTAATGCATTTCTCCTCACCATGCAATCCCAGAATAAACCTTCACATATCAACAGTTTCTTCCAACACATCAAAAGTAGGCTCCGACATGTATGATTTCTTAATACATTCAATTAATGATGGCAAGCTCCCAACTTCCTTGCTCCTCAATGTGACTAAAAAACTACTGAACATTTGATCAATATGGTCATGAGTGTGCCCAACAAGAAGGAAACCAACCTTTACCTTCTTAAAAATTCTCAATTCAACAAGCATGTTTAGATATCCAAAAACAACCTAATTTTTGTTTTCATGGCAAGTGTTGTCCAATTGTAGATACAAAACTTCAGGAAGATTACCAGACCAATGAGAAAGCACATCATGAATTATGGTTATTGTCAGATTTTCATCATTGTGAATATTTGGAGCTATGAATTACACCCTTGGCAACATTTTCCCATTGAAGGCCATACAACCAACCAAGTGTTACTGAATAAAATTTTCCTCCTGTAAATTTTTGTGTGTGCAAACAAAATGTGGTAAAAGTGTTTTCTTCTGGTCCATACCATCAATTATCAAACCCAAATATTTATTCGGATTATCATAACACTTCTTTCAATGCTTGTACAACTTTTTCCTTTCACTTGTTTATTGTTCATGATGCTCCTGAAGTTTTTTGACAATTGAATCTACACAACATAAAAAAAAAACCATTAAGAAATACATTTTAATAGTTGATGACTATACAATTTTAAAAGTTAAAGTTATGAATGCTTACCTCTTTCTGACCCTTCACATTTGTCCCTTTTTTATTTAAGAGAAGCACATGTACTGCAAATCGCCATCCTTGTCTTCGTAGGAATATGAACATTGTTGAATTCTTTCTTCCATACCTTCACAAAATATTGATATGTAATAAACCGACCATGTCCCTCAGAACCTTTTTCATATCCTTTGTATAAGTTGTAGATTTCTTGTCTTGAAAAATTATCTCGACTATGTATTGTCTCTCTATTTGGCATACACTATCCATGCTTTGAAAATAAATCTTTCATCCATGACATTGCAGTGTTTGATAATGGCTCAAACTGTCGTTTATGACATACTTCTGAACAAAATGTGTGATCCTTTTCCAAATTTCCTTGGATTCTCGAGAGACGAAAATCACCCATCGAATGAAACATTTTAAAAGCCTTTCTACGGATAAATAAAGACCTAATATGATAATCATAACCTGGAAATGTAGATTGCATGCACCCAACTAAATATGAATTTTGCATGTTTTTATTCATTGACAAATATCTCTTCCTTTTCTCTAATGAAAATTTGAAATCCATATGTTTTAAGCAATATTTTTGACAACATTCACTTGAAATGAGAGTGCTGATAGAACTTCTTCTCATCAGATATTCTACTCTACCCCTTGTATAACTAGAACATCTTGCATTGATGTGAAAAGGTTTGCTCCTACTCCTTGATGCAATATTTCTTGGCAAAATCTCCATCATTGGATCATCATTTGTATAAGCATTTTCATCATCATTCTGAGGAACGTTATCCACACTATGATCAGTTGTGCTTTTCAACTACTGACTTGGAGGATGTTCTTCATCTTCCCTTCTTCAGTGATACTATCATAGTCCTTAGAAATGGGACTAAATGGAAAATTTGACTCGATGTTTATTGGATATTCTTCCTCATGTGCATTGTCAGTGGTGCTCTCATAGTCCATAGAATTAGGACTACATCGAAAATGCAACTATTTACTTACTGAAAATGCTATATTCTGTCCTCTGTCGCTGCTACTCTCATAGTCCTTGAGATTAGGACTAAGTGCTTCATCCTATCCTTCATCACTACTACTCTCATAGTCCATAGGATTAGGACTAAGAGGACACTGTGACACTCCATTCTTTTGAATTTTTTCAGCATGCTCTTCATCACTGATGCTCTCATAGTCCATAGGATTAGGACTAAGTGGACACCGTGACACTCCATTCTTTTGAAATTCATCATCATGCTCTTCATCATTGCTGCTCTCATAGTCCATTGGATTAGGACTAAGAGGACACCATGACACTCTATTCTTTTTAAATTTTTCATCATGCTCTTCATCATTGTTGCTCTCATAGTCCATAGGATTAGGACTAAGTGGACACCGTGACACTTCATTCTTTTGAAATTCTTCATCATGTTCTTCATTATTGTTGCTTTCATAGTCCATAGGATTAGGACTAATGGACACTATGACACTCTATTCAGTTGAAATTATTCATCACTGTTGCTCTCATAGTCCATAGGATTAGGACTAACGACATCATGACACTCCATTCTTTTGAAATTTTTCATCATGTTATTCATCACTGCTTCTCTCATAGTCCATAGGATTAGGACTAAGTGGACACAGTGACACTCCATTCTTTTGAAATTCATCATCATGCTCTTCATCACTATTGCTCTCATAGTCCATAGGATTAGGACTAAGAGGACATCGTGACACTCCATTCTTTTGAAATTTTTCATCATGCTCTTCATCACTTCTTCTCTCATAGTCCATAGGATTAGGACTAAGTGGACACCATGACACTCCCTTCTTTTGAAATTCATCATCATGCTCTTCATCACTACTACTCTCATAGTCCATAGGATTATGACTAAGTGGACACTACGCCACTCCATTCTTTTGAAATTCGTCATCATGCTCTTCATCGCTGCTGCTCTCATAGTCCATAGTATTATGACTAAGTGGACACCGTGACACTCCATTGTTTTGAAATTTATCATCATTCTCTTCATCACTGCTCCTCTCATAGTCCACAGGATTAGGACTAAGTGGACATTGTGACACTCCACTCTTTTGAAATTCTTCATCATGCTACTCATCACTGTTGCTCTCATAATCCTTAGGATTAGGACTAAGTGAAAACCGTGACTCTTTATTTATTTGAAATTCTTCATCCCCTCTTTCATCAGTGCTGCTCACACAATCCTTAGGATTAGGACTAAGTGGAAGAATTGACTCTGTATTCATAGTGGAAGAATTTCCGTTATATTCATCAATATAGATAGAGTTGTTACGCGATGAAGATGTTGATGCTTCACAAAGCGAAACTTCACTATCAGAAGAATCCATCACTTTCAAATAGAAGAGGTTGAATGATACAAATGTAGACTCTAATGATATTATATAGCTTAAAGAATGAAATTTTTTCTCCAAAAATTTTCCCTCTAAATTCTTTTGCCAAAATGTTTCCCTCCAAAAATTTTGTTTCATGTATTTCCCTCCATTATTTTATTCTACAAGTTATTGAAAAATTTTAACTAAATTTTTTTATGAAATAAATATTTAAATTTAAAATTGTAAACTAAACCTTTTACCTAAATTAATTTAATAGTTAAATTATATATAGTATTTACTAGAAAATTGAATGTTGTTTTTAATTTTTATAATACCTTCTAAAATAAATTAATCCCACATTCACCGTGTTGTAAAACAATTCCATAATATTCACTTTATTATAGTTTCCTATATTGCCATAACAAAATTAGCATGCTCATTTTTTTTTAAACAAATTAATCCCACATTAACCATACAGTAAAACATTTTCATAATTTTACCTATATAATAAATTTCATTATCACTATTACTCACATCACATCAATGTTTTCCGAGGTTCGTTAAAAGACTTGGAGTGAATTTGTGGAACATCTACATTGCTATCAACAACATATTCGATGGAGGATTCTCTCATTTGAAAGGTTAGTTAATTTTTCTACTTTGCAAATTTTAAAATTAAATAAGTTTAATGAAATTCAATTTTTTTTTTAAATTAAAAAAAATTGTGGGCCAAATTTACCCACTACGTTCGTAATGGGCATGGTGGGCCTTGTAATGCTCACGGTGGCCAAACGGGCCTGTCAGTTAGGGGCGGTGGGGCAGGTTACCCAACACCCCGCCCCACCCCAGCAGCCCAACGACTCGCAGGGGTGATGGGGTCGTCGCCCCACCCCGGTGGCCCAACAGCCCGTGGGGGTGGCGAAGTGATTCCACAGACAGCCCATGCCCCACCCCGGTAGCCCAACGGCCTGCGGGGGTGGGGCGATGGCTTTCCATAGCCCTCCACCCCACCCCTGTGGCCCAACTACCTGTGGGGGTGGCGGGGTGATTCCGGCCAGCCCCGCAGGCAATTGGGCTATCGGGGTGGGGTGAAGGGCTATAGAAAGCCCTCCGCCCCACCCAGGCAGCCCAACGGCCCGTAAGGGTGGAAGGGCGATTTCGTGAATCGCCCCGCCACCCTTGCAAGTCGTTGGGCCTCCGGGGTCGGGAGAGGGCTGTCCATAGCCCTCTGTCTCACCCTGGTGGCCCAACAACTCATGGTGGTGGTAGGGAAATTTTGGGGACATCCCCCGGCCCACCTCAGCAACTAAACAGCCCACGTGTATGGCGAGATGATTTCCAGAATCACCCCACCACACCCGCTCGCCGTTCGACTGTTAGGGGGGGGGGAGGCAGAGGGTTGCAGACAGCCCCCATGAGCCATTGGTCCATCAGGGTGGGGCAAATGGCTGTGGACAGCCCCTGCCCCACCTCAACGGCCCAACACCTCGCGAGATTGGCCGAGCGATTCCCGGAATTGCTCCACCACCTTTGCAGGGTGTTGGGCCGCCGAGGTGGGGCGGGGCTGGCGTTCAGGAGGGGGGGCAGTTGTTGGGCCACCAGGGTGGGCTAGGAGGTCGGACTTAATGGTCGATTTGGTTGGTTGGCAAATTTTCAGGGTGAGGTGGAAGGACGATGTATTTTTAATTTTTTTTTTTAAATGTTATGGTTTATAAAATTAATTATCATTTATCGTTTTCATTGTTAATTAGGTTATTTTTTTGTGATTTAATTATTTATATGTTTCTTTTTTTAAGGAAAATGACATCAAAGAAGATTTCTATGAATCTTTCTAGACCAAAGACTCTTTAAGGTGGATCTTCAAAAAACATTGGTGAACGAACCCCACTTGAGCTGATGGCTACAAATCTTTCAAGTGCCTCAAATGATAAGAAGATGATTTCATACTGGAAGATATCAAAAGAATTGAAACTTCCATCAAATGCCTGGTATGTGAAAGAAAGAGAAAGCCAAAATGTGTAGATATATCTATATGTTGATATACCTAATGATAATGGAATTTATGAAGTGATGGGAAAGGTCATAGACATGTGTTCGGTATCAGATAGTGAATTTGTTTACATACTTACAAAACTGCCCGAGTCACATGAAATGATTAAATACTAGTTATCATATTCATTTTATGACACAAGAGAGGTATCTACAAAGCTGCATCTACAAAGTTGTGTTCTTGTAACTGTCTCACTATATTTTTATAACTTTGCTTTTATTGACATATGATATTTTGTTTCGGAGAATTTTGTTGAAAGCTGTTCAATTAAGTTGGGAGGCATTCATTTCATAGAGCATGATATTATGAAAGTTGTCAGCAGTTTCTACTCAGTGTCAGAAGAAGATATGGCAAACAAGCAAAATGTAGTAATTCATGATGCTACAAAACTACATCCAAGGGATCAGAAAAAAGCCTCTAATGGATAAATCTAGCAAAGGTAGACAAGTTACTTTTGAAGACGAGGAAGTTGAAACTGGCAGTGAAGAATATGTTGTCGTTACTGAGGATGACCTTGGAACTGAGAAGAGCCGTAAAAGACCAAAACTAACAATTCCCAAGAATAAATTTATTGCAGTTAATGATGAGAATGTTATGAGGAAAAAAGTAAAGTTGAACATTTTGAAGTAGTCATTACCAACATTCAAGAACCTAGTGAAACTTAAAAAAAATAGATAAATCATTACACCAGGAGCTTATTTAGAGGAAAAAGAGAAACTAATTTAAGGGTGGTCATACATTTCAACTTAATGTCAGACAAATATATAAGGCAAGTGAAGGACAATGTAAATATCAAATCAGAAAACCACACCATCTGCATGTTCACAACTTGAAGACATTGATGAGGTATAGTCCATATGCTCATGTGGTTAATTATGTGCTTCTTATTGATATAGCTCAAGTTCCCAACAAAGAATCATTTGATAGGTCAAAATGTTTTGAATACAATTATTATGTGCTTGGGGGGAACCATTTTGTAGAAGCTCAAAGACAATTGATGGAGGAATATCCCAATAACCCACGTTTTGAAACAATGAAATGTATCATTTACGTCGGTTTATCATATACAGAAGCATAGTTAGTGGCATGGGATCATAAGTCAGATAATGAATATAGGATGTCTATGAATTTCATCCAAAGGGTTAGATTTATTCATAGTAAATTTGAAGAAAAATGTGGTGGAGATAAGATAAATGTTATTGTAGATTTCTGAAGGGAATGTTGTATGGAAATAGGCTATCAAATTGAAGAAAAAATCAATTCAAAAGGCAGCAAAGTTAATGATTTATCTAGAGGTGTTGATAACATTTTCCAGTTGGCATTTAGAACTAGAGAGATATGGGAGTTGATTAATGAGATTTTTAGCATGTGGGAGAACATTGGCATTAAAAACGAGAAGGTCAAAAGGTCTAAACCATTGATATGTAGCAATAGTAAATCAGGTCCTAAAATGATGTAGCTTCTAGAAGATATGACTATCACATCTTGGAGAGCATTGCAAGGAGTGAAAGATGAAAAACTTGTCATAGCAATATTATCTCGTGTGAGATCAAGGAAATTATCATTGAAAGAAATGTCTAAGGAATTTCAAAAGTAAGTTTCTTGAATTATTTTTATTTATTTCTAAATTATAAATTTCTTTTAAATATAACATATTGTTCTTGGTAGTATTTGTTATACATATCATTATATTAACTTTTTTTACTTTATCTATACAGTGGCAAAGTTTACATGAAAATTCAATAACAAATGGTTAAATTGTTGAATGAAGATAGTTGGAATGATGTTGTCCGCAACTATCCAAATTCAAGTTCTACATCAACATTAAAAAAAAATTATCTCGCATTTAAAAAGGTATGTTGATTTATACATTCATTTTTATTCATCTGTATACTATTTTTAATTTGTAACTTACATGTATATTTGTTTATTTTATAAAATATGAAGAAGGATGCAAATGGAGCACCAGACAATTTCAGAACCTTTATTGAAAAAATTAAGATCGAAAGACTGAAGAAACAACGTCTTAAGAATGTTGAACTTGATCCAACTCTTACTCATTTCATTTGGAATGGAATTCACACTATTCAATATCAAGTAATACAAGACGACTATGAAGACATTGCTAAACTCATACTTAAAAGGGATTATGCCCTAGTTATTGCAGATATTCCTCATGGTTTCAATCTTCCAAACATTGACTATGATAGTGACCCTTATACTTATCAATGTCTTAGTAAAGTGGTTGCGAGATTTCTAGAAGTCATGTCATCACCATTATGGAGATTTGTGACATTTCATTCAGAGACACAATTGACAATGTTATTGTCAAGCTTCAAGGGGAAAACAAATTCAAGGATGCAGCTTACATAGTAAGACGTTTAAAATGTATATTTGATTAATATTAAAAAATTCATTTATATACAAGTTAATTGAACTTTTACTATTTCATGTTACAGGGAAAAGTCAAATCTTCTTAACCATGAAAATCAACCATTTATAAATGATTGTGAGTTCATCCATATTAATAGTTGGGCAAAAGATGATAGCTATGTGTTTATGATTTTTAATTGGGTAGATGGAAAGAGTCATAGCTAATATTGACTTATGATGTTGTTGTGAGAAAACTAACATATGAAGACAAAGAAGCAGAAGGAGAGATAGTTAACATTTATAAAAAACTATAGTTATTGATTAACTATCTTATAGACATATGTTCAAATGAAGGAGATTGGGTTCTGGATTTATTTTCTGGCTCAGGTAAGTTTTATTATATGGAATTGAATTTCAATATGTTATTTCTTAATTTATATGTCATTGTACTAATTTACTTCATTATTTATTTTGTTCTTTTTAATTAGGTATAACACTAACATGTTGCCTTCAAAAAGCAAGAAATTTCATTGCCATTAAAAAAGATCCAATACAGTGCAATTTTATTCAGCAAAGAATTAATGCTCTTCAATTTCTTCTAGATGTAATGCAAGAAATTGGGTTGAAGAAATGGGACTTTAATGAATCACGTGTGGCAAAAAAGGCAAAGGAATCCCAACCACCATTACATGGAATGAATGGAAAGGCATACATTGAGAGATTCACAGACATCGAAGATCCATTAGAAGAGGAAAATGAGCAAAATGAAGCAGAAAAGATTATGGAAGAAGACAATGATGAAACTCTAGAAGACAAAGAGTTTGGATTACATGACATTGTTGATTAAATTTAAGTTATGCTTGGAAATGAAGCTCATTTTTTGTAGCTATTAATTAGTTATACTTGTAATGTTTTGACTTTGATATTTTACGAGAAGAATAACACTCAATTAAGGTTGTTATACCTTCAATATTTGTATTATGTAACTTTCACATTAATTTTCATGTTAATCATTATTTTTTGAAAAAAACAATGATTATTATTTTTTTTTGACATGAAATTCATAAAAAAAAAACTATTATTTAACCATTTTTAGTTAAAATTTTTCTATAAAAGTTTTGATTTTGACATGTCATTTCTAGCAAAAGATTATCAAAACATATAGTTTTTTAGTTATATTTATGTTGAAAATGGTTATTTTTATGTCAATTGTTAAAAATTATTGTTTTTAAGAGACAATTTTTCATGTGGATTGAAAAATTAATTAACAGATGTATAAATATGTAGAATATCAAAAATTCAAAATATCGACTTTTTTCTATAATATGCAAAACAATGAAAACCTCACTAAAAAAAAAAAAAAAAAACAAGAAAATATGAAGAAGAAGACCACTTTAAAAATATTTTAAAATTTAGAAAATAATTATTTACATTTCATACATTTGAAGATTTAAAGTCAAAAAATAGGTCTTTTAAAAAGGGTCCAATGCAAAATTACCACTTTTTAAAATCAGCATGAAAATCACTACCATTCTAAAATGTAATGTACATTAAAAAATTTAAAGTGCCAAAAACTATGCTATAAAAAACATGTGTGTTCTGCATCACCCCTTTTCAAAATCGGGTCACTTTTTTGCTATCTCTATGAAACGGGTAACAGTATTAGTTCCCGTTTCAAAGTTTACATTGTTTTCAACTTCATATTTAAGAATAACACTTTCTGCATGTGGTTGTCAAGCATATCGGTCTGGTTATGCATTAAATGTATATATTTCTTCTCATTCTCATGAGTGGCTCATTGATACTGGAGCTTCTTATCACATGGCCAAAAACAAAGCCATGTTTTCTTCTTTAAATGATTGTAACACCAAAAATATATATGTTGGTGATGATAGATTTCTTAGTGTTGTAGGGACTGGAACTATTCATCTAAACAATGATCAATCTAATGATGTATTATGTGTTCCTAACTTATCCTACAACCTTATATCTGTAGATCAGATAACTCATTCAGGTGAAGTTAAAACCGTTGAATTTTCACCTCATGATGTTGTAATTAAGGACCTAAGAGATCATAGACAAATTTTAGCTACTGGCATTACTGATGATTCTACAAGGTTGTATAAGTTTAACAATTTTTGGTCATCAACTCTTCCCTCAGTATTTGTTGCTCATAATGATGAAATGAGCAAACTTTGGCATGAATGATTTGGTCACTTAAACTATCACTCCCTTCAAAATATATGTAAAGAAAATATGGTGACAATTCTTCCTTTAATATCTTGCAGAGATGGTGTTTGTTTCGGATGTGTACTTGAAAAACATAAACAAGATAGTTTTGAAAAACGTGCCTCTTTGCACGCCTCAACCTCTTTACAACTTGTGCATAGTGATTTATGTGGTCCACTTCCAGTTGTTTCATTCTCTGGCTATAAGTATTTCTTAACTTTCATTTATGATTTCTCCATACACACTTGGGTATACTTCTTAAAACTCGAGTGAAGTATTTAACATTTTCTTGGCCTTTAAGGCCTTTGTTGAGAAATAATCTGGATATCAAATTCTTAAGCTAAGATCTTATAATGGCAGAGAATATGATAACAACAAATTCATCAATTTTTGCACTAACCATGGACTTCAATTACAACATATTGTTCCATATACTCCACAACAAAATGGTGTAGCTAAAAGGAAGAGTCACACCTTAAAGGAAATGGCTAATTGTATGCTTCCATCTAAAGGACTTAGTCTCAATTTTTGGGAAGAAGCAATTAATTGTGCAAATTACATAGTAAATCGCACTCCTACTAAGGTTTTAAATAATATCACTTTAGAAAAAACATGGAGCTCAATTAAACTAGATGTAAGTCACCTTTGTGTTTTTGGAAGTGAAGCATGGGCCCATATTCCAGATGAGAAACATAAAGCCTTAGAACCTAAGAGTGAAAAATGTGTTTTTTGTTAGATATTATGAAGATATCAAAGGATATAGACTTCTTCAACCTAAATCCAAAAAAATGTTATCATTAGAAGAGATGTAAAGTTTGCAAAAAATATATTGGCCTACGAGCCTAGTTCGGCAGATGTGCCACCTCTCTTTATACCTTCTACTTCTGAAAATATTCCTTCTTCATATGATGATAGTGAGGATTAAAATCCTCCCCCACCTTCTCGAGATCCTCCTTCACCTCCTCAGCTTCCAAAATAAGTTTGTGCTACTCAGGATGCAACAAGTGCTCTTGTAGGTGATCCTATAGACCAACATCGTACATGTTATCAGTTTGATAGAGCCTCTTCTTTACTAGCTCAAGATTCAACGAATTACGATCTTAACACCTTTCTAGAAGCTTCAGGTTATATAGATTGGGACACAACTATGACTTAAGAATATCATTCATTATTGGCAAATGATACATGGGACCTTGTTCCTCTTCCAATGGGACAAAAACTTGTTAGATGCAAATTGGTTTATAGAGCCAAGTTTGGACTAGATGGAAAAGTTGATAAACATAAAGCTCATCTTGTTGCTAAGGGTTTTTTCCAAGTTGAAGGCATTGAATATATTGAAAACTTCTCCCCTGTTGCCAAAATGAACTCTATATGCCTTGTTCTTTCCCTTGCTGCCTCTTTCAAATGGGAAGTCCATCAAATGGATGTTAAATTTGGCTTCTTGCATGGGGAATTGCATGAATAAATCTATATGAAACAACCTCCTAGATTTATACAAACAAACTCTAGCCTTGTATGTCAGCTTAAGAAATCCCTTTATGGTTTCAAGCAAGCCCCCTGGGCTTGGTATGACAAAATGGATAGCTTTATTTTAGATACTGCCTTTTCTAGTTGTCATTCTAATAATACTGTCTACACCAAGAAAGTGGGTAAGTCTCTTATCATTCTTGTTCTTTATGTTGATGATTGTATCCTTACTAGTAGTGGTCCCAACCTTATAAACCATGTGAATTCCAACCTTAAAAAGAAGTTTGAAATGACAGACTTAGGACACTTGCATTATTTTCTTAGTCTTCAAGTCTTGCAATCCAAAGAAGGGATTTCCCTTTCCCAGTCCAAGTATGCATGTGATCTTCTACGACACTTTTACAAGGAAGACTGTAAGCCAGCCCCTACTCCCTTTCAGCCTGGAGCCAAACTTTCAGTCACTTGTACTTCCCCGAAGTTGATGAAACCTTATACCATCAACTTGTTAGAAACCTTTTGTATCTGACCCATACCTGTCTTGACCTTTCATTTTCTATTGGCCTTTTTGCTCGGTTTATGCAAAGGCCGCATGAAACTCATTGGAAAGAAACTAAAATAATACTGCGTTATGTTCTAGGTACAGTTCAGTTTGGGATTCATTACAGTGCATAAGCATCTCCTCTATTCATTGGTTTCACTGATTCTGATTCGGTTGGTGACCTTGATGATTGGAATTCTACTACAAGTTATGTCTTCACTCTTGGTTCTGGACCTATTACATGGGCTTACAAGAAACAAAGTTCCATTTCTCTTTCTTCAGTAGAAGTAGAGTATCGTGGTGTCTTTGAAACGAGTAAAGAAGCCTTGTGGCTTCGTTAGATCCTGTCAGAGTTTGGATTTCAGCAACAACATCAAACTACACTTTGGTGTGATAATCAAAGTGTCATTCAATTATGCAAAGATCCAGTCCAACATCAGCACAGAAAACACATTGAAATACACATGCACTTCATTAGAAAGCTCATTCATGACCATGTTCTTGAAGTGTAATATTGTTCAACCAATGATCAAGTTGCAAACATCTTTACAAAGGCTCTCATAAAGGCGAAGTTTACTAAACTCTAATTTATTGTTGGAATTCAGAAAGTTGTCACTAAGGGGGGATAGGCTCTAGTTCCTCCTTCCCTATCCTATTGTGTCATCTTTGTACATCCTTCAATCCTATCCCAAGTTGTTCCTAAGGGGGGAATGTTAGGATATTCTGACACATAAGAAACATTTAGGTACAACTTGGTCTAGTGTATAGTTATGTAAAGTGTGTTTCTTTAGTATGTAACTTTGTAACTTACAATCTGATAGTCATGGTATGTTATAGACATGAAGTGATCCGACGGTTCATTCTCTCCTCGGTATTACTGACACTTGATCCGTGGCTTAATACTCAATTGGTCCATGATCTCTATTTAAAGAGCATAGAGGGTCATTTGTAAAGTGACCGTTCATGAGAAAATCTTATGTAAATTTTCTTTCTTTTACATTAATAAATTGCATGAAGTGGTCACATTGGCTCAAGTCATGGATTGTTTCCCTCCTTGAGGGTTTTAACCATGTCAAGAATACTAGTGTACTAATTAGTGATCTGATAGTAAGCAGTGTCCTTTGGTGTTCTATCTAAGGAACTTACCTCGTAAATTCCTGCATTATGTAATGTATCATTAACATGTAATAATGGTAAATGATACATTACATGTATTTATAATCATACCCATTGTATCCTAACAACATATCAAATAATAATAAATAATTATTATTTATCTCTTAAGAATATATAGATTCATTATTAATATAATGGATACTTCAATAAAATGATCAATAATTTCACTCCATTATACTTATATAAAACCACCTACTCTATAGATAAATTCTACTTCAAATTAGACAATACAACTTAAAAATATACATTAAGCATAAAAATTTACAAAACCCGTTGTTTTGCATATGGCATTCTGTAATGCAAAATATATTTTAGAGCCTAAAGTGATCAATATTCTTAAATGTACAGGCTAGGATTTCTTGTTTCTAAAAAAATATTGTACTCAAAGTAAGGGATGTTATTAGACCCTACTAACCTCATAGAATAAATATATTTTTTTATGAGTCAAAGTTAATTTTTAGGAATTATAATATATATATATATATATATATATATATATATATATATATATATATTTCAAAAAATTCATGATATTTATTAAAAAAAATAGAATTTTCATAAAAGAAAATAAATCTTAATGATTAAAAGAAAATGAAATTTCATTTGCCTCATATTGATGATTCCAAAAAATTAGTGACTAATTAATTCCACTTGTTTAAACTTGGGAGTGTTTCTCTATTTTCCATTGCACTCACATTGAAGGATAAATTTGTAATTTTTGAAGATAATCTAATCAACACCAAAAGTTGCATATCATCTTGCAATCTCTTACAACTATTCTTGATATTATTAATTAACAAAATTATTATTGATGAGAACTCACATGAATATGATGGATCCAAAAGCGAAAATGGGGTCATTATGAAAGTTCACATACATGACCATATACACTATCCTAGGAGAGCACATGCCTTCTTGGGTATCCATTCTTGGCAATCGCAATATTAATAATTTAATTTGTCACATATTGAAACTGGATGGGCATAGTTGCATAAAGTTGCCATGAATGCGAGTGCGTAAGTTCATCCTTGTGTGGTAGTTCATTGTATGAAGTTGTGTTTATAAAGCTCTGTAAGTAGTATGTCTTGTCACAAGTGCCATAGAACACCGAGGATGGTGTTCCCACAAGGGGGAGGTGTTTGTAACAACCTCGGGTTGAATTTTAATATAAATAAATAACCTATGGATATTATAAAAGAAAAAATCAAACCAAGGTCATGGGACACATATTCCAAGATGAATGAGGGTAAAAGAATTACATTGGGATCCACTTGTGGTTAATTATTTATTTATTAGCTATGGAAATTGACATTAGAATTAGCTAGAGGAAGGAGGTAATAAATGAAAAATTAATTATTACAGGATAACAAGGACATGTTGTGAGACAAGAAAATGAAATAAATTCCACTTCAATAGGTGGGGAAGAGGAAGAGACATGAAAATGATAAAATAGTAAAAGAATATGCATGCAAGGGAAAATGAAGGAAAAAGAAAAAAAAAAATGGAGAGACATCATTCTAGCATTCTCTTTTAGGAAAAAGAGAGGAAAAGAGAAGGGAACGCTACAACAAAAGAAGCACAAGAGAACACTTGGAAAACACTTCGACAAAAGGAGGAACAAGTAAGGAAATTAGAGAGCGTAAGAGGAATTGGGTCACCAGAAAGAAAGGGTAGGAATCAAGCAAAGAAAAGTGCAACTAACAGGAGGGTTTTTGCATGTAACAGTGTGCATGTTGATTTATCTTACTCGGATTATGATGCATGATTTATGCATTGGTTTTTTAGTCATTTTTCTATCAATGGAATGGAGATTTGTATGTATTAACAATCATGTAAAACCTTGCCTTATGTCATTTCATGGATAGCCATGATGTAGTGGGTTCCTTATTTGGTTGAACTTTGGATTGTTGGTAGATTTTGGATCCTGATTGAGGTAGTCTTAAGAAAATCCCAAGGTTTAAGGGTGGAAATAGTTTTATCCTTGATGCTCTTAACAGGTGGATGGATACTGGGAAATTCCTATGTATATTGTGAAGAATTTCTGAGGTATCCAAGCTTGTATTTGTTTTAGTGATTTCTGGACCCGGTATTGGGTGAAATCGTTGCGGTTGATGGTGGATGTGATTTCCACTAGATTCCCTATATGGTTATGTTTTCGCTCATCCCATGTGATACCACATTCATGCTTGGAATGTGGCACTAGTGTGATTGGCTCAAAGAAAGATTTGGTTAAGCCCAATCTATGGTCGGGTGATACGAGGAAGTCCTTGATTTGGTTGACACTATGCATATGATAATATGCATTATTTTTTAATGAGATCCATGAGAACAAGTTTTGGCTTATTATGTGATTATGTGATTGTTTTGTCATGGATTGAATGTGGTTAATTATTGGTTAAATGCACAACATATTTTTATTATATGATATGCTCATGTTATTGATTTTTATCATGGTTTGAAAAGTTATTGAATATTTTATATGAATGCATGAGCTAATATGTGTTTGTTACAACTTTTGTGAGAGGGAAGTAAGCCTTCTTGATGAACATCTAAAGAAATTAATGAATCAGTGAACGATTATGCATTCATTACCTACATGTACCATGTTTACTAAGTGTTTGTATAAATGTCTAACATGTGTTGTGTGAGCTTGAGCAATGATAAAGCCTAGAAACATGATATAGAGAATCAAGAACTTTCTTGATAAAGTTTTGCACAATTTTGGGCAATTAGATTATAAGCTAGCCTTAAAATTCTGGGATAAAGTCCTTGACCATGTGCATAGAACCGGAAAAATTTGGTTGCATATACATGAAGGATTGTTTGTGCATGGATCGAGATGCCTCTGGCCGTGCTAACTACCCTTCATGCACGTGTTTGGGATGTAAGCTAAGTTTGGATGTGGTTTTATCTCAGGAAAAAGGCCATTAGTGGAAATTGTCTAACATTTGTGTGATCATGTGTCTATAAGTGTTGCAATATGTTTTGGACAAGTTGACCCCATTTCCATAACTGGAACTTAGATGTTGGGCCATGTATAGTAACTCTCAGCTCATGTTTACCCTGATGAGCATGTGAAAGTGGGTAAATGGGGGGTGGGTTGTTACAACATAAAAATAGTTATAAAGGTCTAAATATGCATTAATCATCCATAAAGACACTCTTATCATATATATATTATATATATATATATATATATATATATATATATATATATATATTATATAACTCCATTGAACTATTTTGAGCTCCATTTTCTATGTACTTTTGATTTTCCCATGCGCCAATATTTGCGGATAAAAAAACATGTAATGATTATATTGTAGTAGATCCTATGATACTTTGTGACTAAATTAATAATTCCATATGTTAGTTGTCCCCATTTTATATTAAATTGATATTGTGAGTATAAAATTAGCCAACATTTTGGGGAATTTTGACTCACAACTCTACAACATAGTAAAAGAAATCACACCACTTAACATATCAAGACACGTGGTCTCAATGAGTGAACCTCAATAATAGGTTGGGACCAAGGTCAAATAAGAAAACATTAATAGTTATGATGTAGCATAGTCTCTATCTCTACCATTAGTTAATTGGTTCTCCCTACACAAAGATTTACACAAATCTCCCCGCACATGCATTTGTTCTCCGTACACAATTCCTCCACACAAATTCCTCCGCACATGCTTCCTTCACACAACTACCTCTGCACTCACTAACATCTTTCAGACAGTCATTAACATTCGAAGCTATTATTAATTTATATGGGTCCCAAATTTTGTATACCTTGATTATATGTGTGGAGGCTTTCATTATGTGGAGGTGCAGAGTTACTCAAAGCCTCAAGACAATGAAAGCCTCCGCACAATGTTTATATGTGTGGAGGTTTCTATTGGCTATCTTTACAAGGATCACGTCAATGCAATACTAGTTAAATCAAATCTTCTAATCAAACGATGATTCTAGTACATAGTTCTTTGATGGTTATGTGTGAAATGTGAAGGGCTATGTATTTCATAAAATTCTCATATGAGGTGCTTGCTATTTCAACTCCATAGTGCAAGTCATATGAGGATATTCTGAAATTCTAAATATATAGATTAATTATCGAAATTTTTCCCGCCTCATGTCTATCTGTGTTTACAGCCTACTCACGAAGTTTCTACATTATTCGTTACTCAAGAATAATAAAGTACATATGTGATGCTTTGAACTCACGAAGTTTCTACATTATTCGTTACTCAAGAATAATAAAGTACATATGTCATGCTTTGAACTACTGAACTAGTTTAATGTCTAGTAGCTAATTCTTGGTTCACATCACGTTCAATTCGATATGATGTTGTATTGAAGCTTGAGCTCAAATATGTGACCAATAAATTTTCAATTATAGTTCAAGAATATACTATGGTGAGTGCTTGTTGATTTATGAGACTCCACGCTTAACCTAATCATTAAGATTTTAGATGTAATTCAACCTTTAGAATATTATTTACATATTTTAGCACCATATACACATACACCACTCTTCCTTTTCAGTGATATTTTTTATTTGTTGTCTTAAACTAATAATAACCATTAATACAATATGAAGATAACCATTAGTATAATTTGAAAGGCATATCATGATGTTTATTTTGATGTAGCCATTTATTTTTTCCAATGTTAACTATCCTTTAACTATTAGTTTCTTTAAAGTTGTTTGTTTTGCGATCAATATTTTTACAAAATGAAAATTGTAGGAGACTTCAAACTCAACCAATCATCTATGTTGTTTACATTGTATTCATATAATTATCACTGTAGTTCACAACTATGACTCCTAAAATTACTTTGGCATTAAACAACTATGACTCCTAAAATTACTTTAGCTTGTGCTAATTAAAAGTAGATGGCCAAAATAATTCAATGTGAATAGAGAGTATTTCCATCAAACAAAGGAACTTGAGCTAAAATTATGAATGGTTGTTCATTCTCTTCATTTGGATAGTTGGGTTCCAATAAATGTCAAACTATATTTTCAATATTTTATTGGAAAACCGAAGCTCAATGTATAAATTATGTCATGTGCTATGGTACAATAAAGTGAGCATTGAAGTAATGTCGTAATGATAATGGTATAATGATTAATATTTATGTTCAAAGCTCTACATAATGAGCTACTTAGCTCATTGTCTCCACGCTCCTTCAATCTAAGCGCTCGCCTCTATTCTCAAACATGTGCATCAAACATGAACATAAATACAAAAGCAAAGCAAACATTGTATTAAATAACTTGTATATGCCACCTACAAACACTTGTGCAATTTAAATTTGTGCATTCATATTTATATGGTAGAAAAACATAAATAAGTAGTGTATAAGTTAGATAGAAGGCTACACCCTTCTCTTTGCACTGTGAGAGTGAAATGCAAGGCTACAAATTTATATGGTTCTGATCATATTCACAATTTTTGTTAACCCAATTTTCCTAGTTAACTTCGATATGTTTCCCGGTTTGACATTTAACAATTGATTTGCATTAATTTACATGAATTTATATATCATCACTTAGATTTAATAATAACGTGTTTTTTTTCTACTGTGCAGTTCCCAATTTGATCCAGGGGATGACTTTAGGCATGACGTTTCATACAGCAAAGGCAGATCTCAATGTGAACATGTGGGTTGACAATAATAACAATTATCACACTAGGAGAAAAAGGCTCATAGAATCAATTCCTGATCAGCTCGAGAATTTTGTTTCTTTTGAAGGCACCAATATGAACACCATGTTAAACATGTCATATTCCATCGGTGAAGCGGTCTCCACCATCCTATGCCTCATCCACCAACGCAAGAGAAATAACCACCTGTAACAGAAATGCCTACTCTTTAAACCACAATCTCTTGCTGAAGTGTAGTGCCAAAAGAATGAGATAGAGGAGTAAGTGAAATCAGGGGTAATAATTTCAAGATTAATTAAATTATTTTATAAATATCTCTTATAAATTTATTAGTTTTTATTATCTTTTCAATGTAAATTAGCATATCTAATATGTTGTGCATAAAGTGAGTGTTTGAGGCAAATCCTAACAGAAAAGACAAAGAATAGTTGAGGGCGTTGTTATGTGTCGTGTCTGCATGGGGCATGTCATCCAAGTTGTTGGAGAAGGAAACGTAGGTGATAAGAATGAATTGAAGTAACATGGAATTGGAAGAGAAAATCAGAGGTCTCATAGTTGAAACCTGTGCATGGTAGAACACTGTGAAGTGAAGCGAGGAAGTGGCCAGATCCCTGTGAGTGCAGATAGACGAAAGAAGTAAAGAGGGGAGTAGAGATAGAAAAGATGAGGTTGCAACATCATCTCACTTTTTGAACTAAAACGCCATGAACATCATCTATAAGGATAAGAAGGATCTTGAAACACAAATAACATGTTGGCTTTGCAAGAGTAATGACATCTCCATATTGTTGTTTTCCTGCCATAATTTTTGCATGTCCATGGAATGTGGAAACAAAGTAGACATTTTCCCAATTTGCCACTATTTAAAAATCACATGTGTTCAATTCTATGTGTCATAAATAGCTTTTCTTTGAATTTTGAAATAATAATAATTTAATTTGTTACATATCGAAACTGGATGAGCATAGCTGCATAACGTTGCCATGAATGCAAGTGTGGAAGTTTGTGCTTGTGCACATGTTCATTGTGCAAAGGTTCTCCATACAAGGACCTCTACACAATGAAATTCCACACAAGGACGAACTTCCACACTCACACTCATGACTCTTAGTCACTCGCTTCCTTCTACCCTGAAGTATTCGATGATTTCTCAAGGTAAATGAAAATGGCATTTGATATTTATAAGATTATAGATTTTATATATCGAATAATGAAAAAGTAATTGTTGACATAGTTACATGTTTGTTGAATGACTAAATGTTCGCATGGGTTCATGTCAAACATCATAGAGGTCTCGTAGTGTGGACCATGAAATTTGGAGTTCCTTGCTAGCACAAATTCTGTAAAAAAGTTAGTAGTGCACCATCCATTAGCTAGAGATATATATCTAAGAACGAGCGATGTCGAATTCATAATTCTACCAGAAAATATTGTGCAAAATATAACTTCTTCGTATTTATCTTCATGTTTCTGAATAATTATTCAAATACTTATTAAAGCCAATATGTGTTTCGTTTCGTTACTTGAGAGTTGAGCATGTAGTCGAAAGAAAGATTATCATGCATATGATAGAAGTTCAATATTGTTTCTTTTCTTTTGGTCCATATGAATATGGAATTTAAATAAATTAATGCTCTCTAGTAAAAAATTCCATCTTGAGTTTCGTCTAAGTAGGTAGTGGGGAAGGTAAAAATTTTTGCAGAAGGAAGTTCATTGCGTTGAAGTTTAGCTCACTATGTGGACCTCAGTGTTAGAGATCTATTTGGGCACATCGAATCCCAACATTGAAATCAGTGTTTTAAGGCTCATCAAACCCTAAATTCAGTTGTTTCATGCCCTAAACAAGTCAACCCTTTGAATGCCTCCTTCCCAAAAAGTTTCATGACCTAAGACATCTAGAAATGGTCTCTAAAGGGACCAGCACAGGTAGATACACCACCAGAGTGCTCTGTAGCACAAGTAGATACACTGTCAGGGTGCTTTGTAGAGCACCTAAGCCCTCTTTAGACAATGCTGGGTGAATTTGAGAAAAATTCAATTGGGGTTTGGGGAATATTCTTATCTCTTGGAGTCATCTAGAAGCTTCCCTCAGTTATCTACTCCTATGAGCTCGAAAATGTATAAGGAATGAGTTAAGGTGCATCCTATCCTCTCATCCCTTTCTCCATGGAACTAATTCTAAGTATGGAAGGCCATTCAATGCCACCATTAATGAAAAAACCTCCTTCATCCTCCTAAAAATTGACCACTCATATAAGTGATTAGGGGCTGGCTGGATTATGTTGAATTGTAAAGAGATAATGTTGCTATGAAACTTCATTTTGGAGAAAATGATGTGATGCCACAAGGTTGTCTTGCTTTTGATGTGATGTGGATGGGATTCAAGCTCGAGGAATGACTTTGAATCAGACACTAATGGTTGTAATTCCTTCTTCTATCTAATAAAGTGTTTGAACCTTTTTCCATATGATGTGTTCTTTCGTAATGCTTATATGTATGAATTGCTTCTGATTCCTTTCATTTATATTTAATGGATCATATGCTTTGATCGGTTTTCATCTTCTGTTGTGTTGACAGGGTACTTTTCAAGCGAATTAAGTACGGGAAGGAGCGATGAAATCGATACAAGGGAGACGAGACGAAAGAAGAACTACAGGTAGGCATTCTATCCTCTCTTCTTATCTATTGGTTATAGAGAAAGTCTAAAACACTTTAAACTATTGTTCTAGGCACAACTACTTGTCTAATGAATTAGTATTTATCTGTAGATGCTAAATTCTCCAAAACAAATTGGTGACCATAATGGGGAAGAATCCTCTTTCATAGTAACTTATCCATCTCCTAAGACATCCTTGTAGACTCTATTTGTGTTCATAGATTGTAATTCAACTGTTTACATTGAATTTTGGTCAAAAATTGAGCTTAGATGACTCTTGAGTGGCCTCTCAGAAATCAGCGCAGGCTTGGTCAGGGGGTAGTACTCTGTAGAGCACCCTTGAGTGAGAGACAATGCTATGCAGCACTATTAGGCCCTCTTTGACGTGTACTGATCAATCTTAGGTCAAATTCCCACCTTTGGAAAGTGTTTTTGCCAACTTTTCTCTGTTTGCTTGCTTGTTGATTGATCAATGAATGTCATGTCTTAGAGAACAAGTTTCTATCTCCTTTGCCAGCCCTACTTTGATTTGATTGAATAATGTTTCTTTAATTTTTTCTTTGTCATTATCATTCCATAGCCAAAGTTAGAATATAGTTGATTAATCTTTGTTCAAAAGAAAGTATCGTAAAGTCTTATTTTCGTTCGAAACAAAATTATCGTCAAACTCTTCGTTCTTATTAAAGATTGATTGATTGTCTATGCATATTTCCTTTTTTGTTCATCATAACATTAAGGGATTCAAAAAGAAAAACTTGCATTGTTCATATTGTAGTTTGTGAATGCTTGAAAGGAATAGCTAGGGAAATTGCATTAGATTTTCTATTTGTGAAAAATCTGATTTCTCTACCCCTATTAGCTAAGGATTTTCATTGTTAAATTGAATGGAAAGAATGCTTACCATATTAGTTTCATTTTAGGAATTGCAAACATACATCAAGTGGTGAATCTTGAAAGGAAAATTCTAAAGAAGATCAACTTAAAACTTATCTGAATTTACCTAATAGAGCATTGTCACCCAATGAAAGACATTTATAGGTCTAGGCTAGAGACGTGTTCTGGCATCGTAAAACAAAGCAGTTGTCGCTAACTTGTCTACAATACATCCCAAGTGTGATACCTCATTCAACGTACGTGAGTATATCGTAGCTCGTCCATGTACCTTCGGGTATATACGACAATGTTACAGTACGTAAAGTATATGGGAATGCTCTCACTGTGGGGTTTTGCATTAGACAATGCTTATAAAAATTGGGCCTCCACCTACTTTTTGGTATATATGGGAGGACAACACTAGGTTGCTATCCATCCTTAGGTAACCGAGTCATCTGCCTTGTACACTGTGATACACCAAACACAACATTCCGGGAGATTGCCTTCCCGTACTTCTCGGTTCGCCGAGAGGTATTCTGCAGTTCATAATTACTTGGTAATCCTTTTGCCTAGATCATCCCTCTTTTGTTTTTGTTATGTTACTTTGATTGAAATAAAATTAATTGACCACGGAAAACATCCTCCACGCTCACTCCTTAATTGATCTTAGGTTGAAAAATATGGTGACAAATTCGGACTCCGCCAATCAAGGAATTCCATTTGTTAGGAACCTAGTCCTTTCCCTCCATTTGGAAATATTGGTGCTCCATATATGGCTACATTGTCCCTTCCGGGATTTACCATTGGCTTTCCAGTATGGTTGTTTTTAACCTCCTTGGTTCAAAATGTCGTGATTTCTCCGCAATCAAGTACTCCTCCAACTTGACAAAATCAACCTCTAGTTGATCCTAAACTTGACCCTTTGCCTTCTTCCTTGGTTGTTTCTTCCTCCCCTTCTTGCTCTTCACCTGGTGAAAGTATTGGTACTAGTAACCAAGTGGCTAAGAAGAATAAGAAAGGGAAGAAGAAGAAGAAGAAGCAAATTCAACAGAGGGGAAATCAAGAAACCATTGCTTTGAATGCAACATCTAATGAGAAACCATCCATCAAGCCTCACAAAGTTCCATATCCATGAAAACATTGTGCGAGAGACCATCTTCTTTGAAATTGTCGTAATATTCCTTAGATTTTAGAAGAATGGTCTTCTCGTTCACATCATCCTATGTCATCAACTTCTGGAGATCATGTCAGTGATGCACCATCAACTAGTGGTAGTAAAATTCATGGAAATAAGGGTAAAGTTAAGTTTCCATGTAGGTTATGCGAAGGGAATCACCCCATTCATATTTGTCCATATCTGGATGAGGCCAAAAAAGTGTTGGATAACCATCCTGCTTCACCATAGCGACTTCCATCTGGTTACAGGAAACTCTCCCTAAATCCTTCACTAGTTGACGAACTGACTGACCAAAATCAACCATCAATCAAATCCACTCTCTCTGAAAGTGAATCCTATGATTCTACACCCAACCCAAATCAACAGGTCGAGGTGACAGTTGACTCGATTTCACCTTCAGCTAATCATACCTTTCCCGAAGAGAGTGAATATGATACCACTCAAGTTCTTTTTGTTTGTTTAGATTCCAATGAGCTTGGGGGCAATCCTCCTATTCCATCAAGACAGGAGAAAAATCCTCCCACTCTCGTAACTCAAGGAGTTAATTCTCCCATTTATACGATACCCCCTCCAAGTAGTCTGGTCACTTCCTTTGATTGGAACCAACTGGTTGGATTCCTTCTTCCTTCTTATGTGCCTTTCCAGATCATAGTACAAGTTTGTAATATGATTGTATCGGGCACTATTATAGATGAAGGTGCATCTGTGAGTATCCTTTCCTCAACTACTTGGCAAGTGCTTTGTTTGCCACCGCTTGTGCCTATTACACAAAATCTGTTGGGTTTTAATAGAGGAACTAGTCAACCATTAGGTATCCTCCCTTAGTTACCTATTACTTTGGGAAGAAAAATCATTTATTTGAATGAGATGGTAGTCCCAGGCCATTTAGATTATAATTTACTTCTAGGGTGCGACTATGTTTATGACATGGGAGCTATTGTTTCCACACTCTTTTGAGTGATTTGTTTCCCGCATGAAGGCATAATTGTCACCATTGACCAGCTTTCATTTCCCAGTCCAAATATGGCTTCCTGTCAACCATCTTCCCTAATTGGTCTTTTTTTACCAATGGTATCATCCCTGTCACAGGTTAATTATGTGGTAACCTGTTCCATACCTACATCAACTAACGATTAATTCAGTATTGTTGTACATCATGTATTGGGGGCTGGATTATGTTGAATTCTAAGGAGATAATGCTGCTATGAGACTTAATTTGGAGCAAATGATGTGATGCCACAAGCTTGTCTTGCTTTTGATGTGATGTGGATGGGATCCAAGCTGAAGGAATGACTTTGAATCAGACACTGATGGTTGTAATTTCTTCTTCTATCTAATAAAGTGTTTGAACCTTTTTCCATATGTTGTGTTCTTTCATAATGCTTATATGTATGAATTTCTTTTGATTCCTTTTATTTATATTCAATGGATTGTATGCTTTGATCTATTTTCATCTTCTATTGTGTTGACAAGGTACTTTTCAAGCAGATTAAGTACGGGAAGGAGATATGGAATCAATACAAGGGAGACGAGAGGAAAGCAGAACTACAGGTAGGCCTTCTATCCTCTCTTCTTATCTATTGCTTAGAGGGACAATCTAAAACACTTTAAATTATTGTTCTAGGCACAAATACTTGTCTAGTGAATTAGTATTTATCCGTAGATGATAAATTCTCCACAACAATGTTCTTTCATAATGCTTATATGTATGAATTTCTTCTAATTCCTTTCATTTATATTCGATAGATCGTATGCTTTGATCGGTTTTCATCTTCTGTTGGGTTGACAGGGTAGTTTTCAAGCGGATTAAGTATAGGAAGGAGCGACGGAATCGATACAAAGGAGACGAGAGGAAAGTGGAACTACAGGTAGGCCCTTTATCATCTCTTCTTCTCTATTCCTTATAGGGAGAGTCTAAAACACTTTACACTGTTTTTATAGGCACAACTACTTGTCTAGTGAATTAATATTTATCCATAGATGCTAAATTATCCAACGTGCCTATAGTTCCGCTTTCCGCTCATCTCCCTTGTATTGATTCCGTCACTCCTTCCCATACTTAATCTGCTTGAAACGTACCTTGTCAACACAACAGAAGATGAAAACCAATGAAAGCATATGATCCATTGAATATAAATGAAAGGAATCAGAAGCAATTCATGCAAATAAGCATTATGAAAGAACACATCATATGGAAAAAGGTTCAAACACGTTATTAGATAGAAGAAGGAATTACAACAATCAGTGTTTGATTCAAAGTCATTCCTCCAGCTTGGATCCCATCCACATCACATCAAAAGTAAGACAAGCTTGTGGCATCACATCATTTGCTCCAAAGTCGAGTCTCATAGCAGCATTATCTCCTTACAATTCAACATAATCCAGCCAGCCCCTGATCACTTAGATGAGTGGTTAATTTATAGGAGGATGAAGGAGGTTTTGTTATTAATGGTGGCATTGAATGGCCTTCCATACTTAGAATTAGTTCCATGGAGGAAGGGATGAGAGGATAGGATGCACCTTAACTCATTCCTCATCCATTTTTGAGCTCATAGGAGTAGATAACTAAGGGAAGATCCTAAATGACTCCAAGAGATAAGAATATTCCCCAAACCCCAATTTAATTTCGCTCAAATTCACCCAACACAGCCTAAAGAGGGCTTAGGTGCTCTGTAGAGCACCCTGATAGTGTATCTACCTGTACTGCAGAGCACCCTGGCAGTGTATCTACCTACGCTGGTCCCTTTAGAGACCATTTATGGATGTCTTAGGTCATGAAACTTTCTGGGAAGGAGGCATTCAAAGGATTGACTTGTTTATGGCATGAAACAACTAAATTTAGGGTTTGATGAGCCCTAAAACACTGATCTTAATGTTGGGATTTGATGTGCCCAAATGGATCTATAATAGTTGCCCCTTAAAGCATGAAGTCAGAAAAATGCCAATGTCGAATGAAATGCTTTACGATGTGATAAGGAGGTATCGAATAGGAAGGTGACCTGCATCAATTACAATACATATATCATGATATTTGATTTTACATGAATTGCTGAGGGAAGGCATACCAATGTTCGGCTTATAAACTTTCATTACATTTCCATAAACAATCGTCTACAGATATAGAGCCATGCTCAGAATGACTATTAATGTAAAGCCATTGTACATATGATTTAGTACTCCTGATATCACAGCCTAGATGGATGAAACTAGAATTGTGGTCTTCAATATAGTTCAATTGTTCGCTCAAGTATGAGTCTAACCATGTGAATATGTGATCTAAAGTCAAAAATGAGAAGACACCATTTGATTACTAGCCAATGATGTAAGTTGTTAACAGATGCGAGAGAAATCACCGATAATGATAATGATCCTCAAGGTACTACAATACCTTATGCATGGTGTGAATGGATCATTTGATGTCGAACACCATACAAAGTATTTTGGTAGAAGGCCATTGATGTATGCCCATCATTGAAAGAGAGAATCATGCCATTGATGTATGCAAGTTTCAAGGTACTGAATGGGTGTCTCTAAGTCAACTTATTGGATAATGAGTTGATGTCGACAAGAAGCGACTCCTCGCAGGAGGGCCTTGATGTATCCCACATCAACCACACGAAACGAGTGTAGTGATTTGAGAGATGGAATTTGACTGACGACACAAGGTTCAGGAATAGTGGTCACGAAAATGAAGGTTTATGGTATTGCAAAAGATGAATTTTGATTGAATGATTTCTCTTGAACATGTCGGCGACACTAAATTGAATTGGTAGCATTGACCCAAAACAAAGTGATGGATGGTATGATAGACCAATGGTGTGATAACCATTAATCTAATAACCCAACCCAGATAGTCATAATGATGGAGTGAAAGTGTCATGTTCAAGAGCGACCTACTACCATAAAGTGGTTTTCCCCTTTTTCCATTTTCCCCAGTCATTGCTGACCAATACCTATATATTTTTACCAATATTGAGGAGGATAACATATTATTGTTGTAGAATTTCATCCTTCAGGAAAATCCATCGCTATTTTATATTTTAATGAGTCTAGCGAAGGTGAAACTCGATCTTGTCTAGATGGACAAGTTTGTCGCTATTTGATGTTTTTAACGAGTTTAACGACAAATATAACTCGGTCCTTTTCATGTTTAGATATTTTGAAAAGGTACAAAAGGAAAACTCCACAAATTCTTTGTCATAAAGTAATCTCTCAAGTCTGAAAATGCATAAAATAATACAAGAGAGATATCATTTCCAATCCGTTAACGAGCTGGAAAGGACAAGTGCTCGGTAATATTTTCATAATTAGAGAGTTTGAAAAGAGCTTAAAGAGGACTCCACTTTGAGGAACAAGTGGTGTCTAGGGTATCAATTGCTTCCAATGATGTTGGAACTTCTCAAAACATGTTGATTTATGTGAAGAGGCTGGCTAATAAGACCACTCATTGCAATTGTTCCTCAAAAAGGGATAAAACAACCAAGTGAAAGCATATGATCAGCCAAAGGGATGGTGGCGATGGGATGAAAATAACCAAAGCTCATCTAGTGAAAGAGGCTGATAAAATGGCAATCATGATGGTTAAAAATGGAAATGGATTCATTTTTACGCAAGCTTGAACCATAGGGAACTATGCTTGGATTCAATTTCATGTTTACACAAGCTTGAAATGAAAAACTATGCTCGGATTCAGTTTCTTTTTTACGCAAGCTTAAAATGAAAAACTATGCTTGAGATTGGTTTTCATGCCCCCAGTATGATCAAAGGGAGAGTCTCCTATAACCATATGGAAGTCGCTGTGGTGAAGTAAGACGGTTGATCTGAAAATGGAATGTACTTGTTTAAGGGTGCAAGGTATCCATTTTCCATAATTTCAAATGTGAGTTATACACTTCAAGTGACCTATAAAAAGGTGAAAACTTCCTATTTCTTATACAGAGATAGACTATAGGAGCATTCACCAGACATGTCACCTCTAAAGAGAGGATGAGTTCCAGAGGCTACCTGGCCCTCTACAGGCTCTGCCTAAAGAAATAACAAAGTAAAAACTTAGAAGACTTTGACATACACATACTTGAAGTTTGATGTCTTGCGGAATAAGATAAATAACATTCTGTAGCAAAATAGGTGATTATGTGTGTATGCAAGTTATGTATATTTGTTGTTTAACACTTTATATCAGTTTTGTTTAGCATATCATCTTCAGCAAATAAAGACATCAAAATGATAAAGCAGTTCACCCCTTCTGGGCTACATCTGCTGGACCAAGCCTCTCCAACTAGGCTTGTCCTATTGTATTAAAAATTATACAGAGGCTAATACAAGAATATTAGTGTCTCGAAAGACATATCTAACTGTAAATAAAGAATCAGAAGATAGGAATTAGCTAAACATGCTCTTTCCCAATCACTAAATAGTGAAATTGTACCTGATAGAGTACTTTCCCCAATTGGCCCTGGTGGCCCTTTAGACTTGCATGGAGAATTTTGAGGTGAATATGACCTCAATTGGTTTTTAAACCTCTGCCATTAGACTCAGAAGGTCAAAAATAGCAGACATAGGCTTTTGAATCACCAAACCTGGATGAACACAACCCCCAAACAGCTCAAGCACTGAAATGGCCCTAGTGGCCCTGAAAGCTTCCCTGAAGCTAAACAGTGAAAAGAATGCCTCAATAGGAAAAACAAGCTATAGAAATGGATTCAGAGCGCTGAAAACCTTCAGGAATGACCTTTGTTCCACATTCAATGGCTACACAATTCCCAATGCAGCTCCCAAACTGATTTGGCCCTGGTGAAACCTATTCCAATGGCTTCAGAAGGTCGAAGAGACCCAAAATAAAAAAACAAATCGTCCAAAAAGGACTTTCCTATCCAAAGTTATGACTCATTAAAGTTTCTCCAGTCTGCCCCTAGAAAAACTCCAATTAAATTTAGTTGGAGCCAGTTAGGCCTGCCAAATATGGCGGGTCCGCCCAAATTTGGCGCTCTGCCAACATTTCCACCAGAATAACCACACACTAAATGGTGAGTTGCAACTGCATGTGACTGAATTTATGTGGCAGTGGTTAGGCGCCTCGGAGTTTGCGCCAAATCAGTTATGGTTTAACCCATGGTTCAATGGCAGAGGTCATGTGGTATAGGCGCTAGCCCTTAGGGGCTGGCCCCCTTCGGGCCCTGCCCAACACAAAATCAAACTTTTAAACAAGCTTATGCCACCCACATAACATGTTCTATCTGCTTGGTGCATTGGTAAGGCGCTGTAGTGTTAGTTAGGAGGTTGCGTGTTCAAACCACAATACGACCAAAATTTTAAACATGCGCCCATATATGCTACGTCACCTTGCCACGTGGCGGCCTCTAAGCCTGCAACGTGGCAGCTTCTGATTGGCCTGTCCAAAAGGAATATTCTCTCGAATATTCTATGGAATATTTTTTTTTAATTTTTTGAAAAATTCAAAAATTAAGGGTTATTGGGCAATTTGTTTTTGGCATAACTTTCTCATACAGCGACCATTTTTCGAACCATTTTTGGCACCAAAATTAGGAGGAAAATATCTATCTATTAGTTTAGGTTCAACCCAGTTCTGAGTACTTTCATGTTTGACCATTTTACGACACTTGGTCCTAAGCTCCTGATCACAGCTCCCAAATGAGAAGGATTTTGGTCCCCAAAAGCTTATTGAATCTCTGAACTGAACTATACAACACTTGAGGAATAGAAATATCCTCTTTCATTCAACCAAAAGAGCATACTGATGCCAAAATGTCCTGCCTTATCAACTGTCGTCATGGCAAATGTTGTTGCGTAAACCAAGTACTCATCGAATCCCAACCAAGTTCTTTCGCCAGACAAATCTAAAATTGCAGGAACCAACAATAAAACTTGTTGATATATGAGCTGAAATATTCCTCTGAACATGTGGAATTACCAACTGTCATGATGCCCATCCATGGCACCTCTGCTCTAGAAGAATAGATGCCTCCCAATGAGAAGGCTTTTACAAAGATGAAACACTTCATCATTTCTCCTCTTTACAATCTTGGAGATCAAACTAACTTTTTCCAAGTCAATATTACATTACATGCATGGTTAAAAACAAAGTAATCAACCCTTCAAGTTAATCACACATACATGTTTAAAATACAAGGAAATCATCATGATCCCTATGCTCATGCATATCATTCTCATGCATGCAGTTTTTCTTTCAACATTCTCTTAAGTACAATCAAAAGTACAATATCCTTGATCACATGTACATGTACTTTCAAAGCTGAAATGAATATAACTTTCGCTATGATAGAGTGAGTCTCATACTTAGCTTTTCCATCGCGCAACTTGCATTCCCTGAACAAAGAAATGCATTCAATCAAAAGACATGCAACTTTAATTGGATAAGAATTCTATCCATTTCTTACCAATCCATTTCAAAGGCACTTCCTTTAACTACACATCGATATCAACATGCGTATCATCCTGACACATATCAATGATGGAAACATCCTTCCCATTCTTTCCATACTCTTTCTCCCATGTCTTCAGCTTTTGTGGAAGCATTGTTGGATTCATAGTCCAACACCTTTCAGCAATATGTCCTTGCTTATGGCAGTAGGTGCAACACAAGTGCATCCTCTTGACAACATTATTTGCCTTGTCCAATGGACCTTTGTCTTCTTGCTTCCTTTCCTTCAAAAGTTTCCTGTATGTGGCCATTCTCATCCAACATCTAGAAACATTATGGTTATCCAAACCACAAAAGGAACATGCAATTCTTTTCCCATATCTATGTGGAAATTTAAAATGCTTTACATGATCAAAGGAAATATGATTGAAGTCATATTTATACCTTTCTCTTTCACCTTTATTGCTTTCACGAGGAGGTGAATCAAACGAAGAAGTGGCTCCCTTTGGAACACCATCAATCCCTCCAGTGGTTTTAGAGCTTTCAAAATTCTCTTGTTCAAGTGCATGCTTATGCACACCTTCTTCTTGCAAGGTATGTTTCAAACTATTACATTCCCCAAGAATACAATCTTTACCAACTTGAGGTAGGGAACTTGAAATGAAACTCCTTCTAGGAATTGTTTCAATTGCCTTCATGGCTGCTTTGGAACTTTCTCCATAAGCTTGTCCATAGCCAAGACCCAAATTCTTTGGCCTTACCTCAACCATTATTGTCTCAACTATACCCTATGCATGTTTGCCCAATCCTTTTCCTTCAAATCCCATTTTTGACATCAACTTGGACCCTATACCTCCGGTATGTTTCTCAAAAGAACCAACACACTTTTCAATTGAGGAAATTGAAGACAAGTTTAAATGATTTACCTCATCCTCATGCATTTTCTTGGACAAAGCTTATTGAGCTTGAAGGAGTTGTTTCTCCATGCCATGCAGTCTTTGGAGAATTATTTCCTTTTCATCCTTCATAGCCAACAATTGTGCATGAAGCTTAACACTTTCTCTTTGATCCTCAATGAGAATCTGCACCATGTCCTTCACCTTAATGAACTCATTCTTCATGTCATCATTGAAGAATTTTGTGAAGGAGGAACCTTCACTTGTGGAAGAATTTGACATTATGTAAATGGTCAATTAAACAAAAGAAACTTCCAACTAAGAGTTCTCAAAGCTTTCAATCAAATGACAAGCTTTAACCAAATGTCAAACAAAAACCCCTTCTTATTCAAGCAACCATTTGCAACAAATAAAACAGTCAATATCTTACACTGCTTTAACACCTTTTTCACAAACAAATGCTCAACCCAAGCTCTGATACCATCTAATCTGAAAATGGAATGTACTTGTTTAAGGGTGCAAGGTATCCATTTTCCATAATTTCAAATGTGAGTTATACACTTCAAGTGACCTCTAAAAAGGTGAAAAATTCCTATTTTTTATACAGAGATAGACTGTAGGGGAATTCACCGAACATGTCACCTCTAAAGAGAGGATGAGTTCCAGAGGCTACCTAGCCCTCTACAAGCTCTGCCTAAAAAAATAGAAAAGTAAACACTTAGAAGTCTTTGACATACACATACTTGAAGTTTGATGTCTTGTGGAATAAGACAAATAACTTTCTGTAGCTGAATAGGTGATTATGTGTGTATGCAAGTTATGTATATTTGTTGTTTTAACACTTTATATCAGTTTTGTTTAGCATATCATCTTCAGCAAATAAAGACATCAAAATGATAAAGCAGTTCATCCCTTCTGGGCTACATCTGTTGGACCGGGCCTCCCCAACTAGGATTGTCCTCTTGTATTAAAAATGATACAGAGGCTAATACAAGAATATTAGTGTCTCGAAAGACAAATCTAACTGTAAATATAGAATCAGAAGATAGGAATTAGCTAAACATGCTCTTTCCCAAGCACTAAATAGTGAAATTCTACCTGATATAGTACTTTCCCCAATTGGCCCTAGTGGCCCTTTAGACTTTCATGGAGAATTTTGAGGTGAAGATGACCTCAATTGGTTCTTAAACTTCTTCCATTAGACTCAGAAGGTTGAAAATAGCAGACATAGGCTTTTGAATCACCAAAAACGGATGAACACAGCCCCCAAACAGCTCAAGCACTAAAATGGCCCTAGTGGCCCTGAAAGCTTCCCTGAAGCTAAACAATGAAAAGAATACCTCAACAGGAAAAACGAGCTGTAGAAAAGGATTCAAAGTGCTGAAAACGTTCAGGAATGACCTTCATTCCACATTCAATGGCTGCACAATTCCCAATGCAGCTCCCAAATTGATTTGGCCCTAGTGGCTCCTGGAACTTCCACGAAGCAAAAAGACTAGTAAATGACCTTAGATGGTTGTGAAACCTATGCCAATGGCTTTAGAAGGTTGAAGAGATCCAAAATAAAAAAAAAAAAAAAATCATCCAAAAAGGACTTTCCTAGCCAAAGTTATGGCTCATTGAAGTTTCTCCAGTTTGCCCCTAGAAAAACTCTAGTTAACTTTAGTTGGAGCCAATTAGGCCCGCCAAATATGGCGGGTCCGCCCAAATTTGGTGCTCCGCCAACATTTCCGCTAGACTAACTGTGCATTAAATGGTGAGTTGCAACTGCATGTGACTGAATTTATGTGGCGGTGGTTAGGCGCGTCGGAGTTTGCGCCAAAACGGTTATGGTTTAACCCATGGTTCAATAGCAGAGGTCATGTGGTATGGGGGCTGGTCCTTAGGAGCTGGCCCCCTTTGGGCCCCGCCCAACACAAAATCAAACTTTAAAACAAGTTTATGCCGCCCACATAACAAATCCTATCCACTTGGTGCATTGGTAAGGTACTGTAGTGTTAGTTAGGAGGTCGCGGGTTCAAACCACAATATGACCAAAATTTTAAACATGCGCCCATATATGCTGACGTCACCTTGCCACGTGGTGGCCTTTGAGCCTGCCACATGGCAACTTCTGATTGGCCTGCCCAAAATGAATATTCCCTAGAATATTCTAAGGAATATTCTATGGAATATTTTTTTTTTTTTTTTGAAAAATTGAAAAATTAAGGGTTATTGGAAGATTTTGTTTTTGGCATAACTTTCTCATACGACGACTGTTTTTGAACCGTTTGTGGCACCAGAATCAGGATGACGAGATCTATCCGGTCGTTCAGGTTCAAACTAGTTCTGAGCACTTTCATTTTTGACCATTTTACGACACTTGGTCCTGAGCTCCTGATCACACCTCCGAAATGAGAAGGCTTTTGGTCCCCAAAAGCTTACTGAATCTCTGAATTGAACTGTACAACACTTGAGGAACAGAAATATCCTCTTATGTTCAGCCAAAAGAGCATACTGATGCCAAAATGTCCTGCCTTATCAACTGTCGTCATGGCAAATGTTGCTGCATAAACCAAGTACTCGTCGAATCCCAACCAAGTTCTTTCGCCATACAAATCTAAAATTGCAGGAACCAGCAATAAAACTTGTTGATATATGAGCTGAGATATTCCTCTGAACATGTGGGATTGCCAACTGTCATGATACCCATCCATGGCACCTCCGCTCCAGAAGAATAGCTGCCTCCCAAATGAGAAGGCTTTTACAAAGATGAAACACTTCATCATTTCTTCTCTTTACAATCTTGGAGATCAAATTAACTATTTTCAAGTCAATATTACATTACATGCATGGTTAAAAACAAAGTAATCAACCCTTCAAGTTAATCACACATACATGTTTAAAATACAAGGAAATCATCATGATCCCTATTGCTCATGCATATCATTCTCATGCATGCAGTTTATCTTTCAACTTTCTCTTAAGTACAATCAAAAGTACAATATCCTCGATCACATGTACATGTACTTTCAAAGCTGAAATGAATATAACTTTCGCTATGATAGAGTGAGTCTCATACTCAGCGTTTCCATCGTGCAACTTGCATTCCCTTAACAAAAAAATGCATTCAATAAAAAGACATGCAACTTTAATTGGATAAGAATTCTATCCATTTCTTACCAATCCGTTTCAAAGGCGCTTCCTTTAACTGCACATCGATATCAACATGCATATCATCCTAACACATATCAATGATGGAAACTTCCTTCCCATTCTTGCCATACTCTTTCTCCCATGTCTTCAACTTTCGTGGAAGCATTTTTGGATTCAGAGTCCAACACCTTTCAGCAATATGTCCTTGCTTATGGCAGTAGGTGCAACACAAGTGCATCTTCTTGACAGCATGATTTGCCTTGTCCAATGGACCTTTGGCTTCTTGCTTCCTTTCTTTCAAAAGTTTCTTGTATGTGGCCATTCTCTTCCAACATCTAGAAACATTATGGTTATCCAAACCACAAAAGGAACATGCAGTTATTTTCCCATATCTATGTGGAAATTTACCATGCTTTACATGATCAAAGGAAATATGAATGAAATCAGATTTATACCTTTCTCTTTCACCTTTATTGCCTTCATGAGGAGGTGAACCAAACGAAGAAGTGGCTCCCTTTCGAACACCATCAATCCCTTCAGTGGTTTTAGAGCTTTCACAATTCTCTTGTTCAAGTGCATGTGTATGCACACCTTCTTCTTGCAAGGTATGTTTCAAACTATTGCATTCCCCAAGAATACAATCTTTACCAACTTGAGGTAGGGAACTTGAAATGAAACTCCTTCTAGGAATTGTTTCAATTGCCTTCATGGCTGCTTTGGAACTTTCTCCATAAGATTTTCCATAGACAAGACCCAAATTCTTAAGCCTTACCTCAACCATTATTGGCTCAACTATACCCTATGCATGTTTGCCCAATCTTTTTCCTTCATATCCCATTTTGGACATCAACTTGGACCCTATGCCTCTGGTATGTTTCTCAAAAGAACCAACACACTTTTCAATTGAGGAAATTGAAGACAAGTTTAAATGATTTACCTCATCCTCATGCATTTTATTGTACAAAGCTTCCTGAGCTTGAAGGAGTTGTTTCTCCATGTCATCCAGTCTTTGGAGAATTATTTCCTTTTCATCCTTCATAGGAAACAATTGTGCATGAAGCTTAACACTTTCTCTTTGATCCTCAATGAGACTCTGCACCATGTCCTTCACCTTAATGAACTCATTCTTCATGTCATCATTGAAGAATTTTGTGAAGGAGGAACCTTCACTTATGGAAGAACTTGACATTATGTAAATGGTCAATTAAACAAAAGAAACTTCCAACTAAGAGTTATCAAAGCTTTCAATCAAATGACAAGCTTTAACCAAATGTCAAACAAAAACCCCTTCTTATTCAAGCAAACATTTGCAACAAATAAAACAGTCAATCTCTTACACTGCTTTAACACCTTTTGCACAAACAAATGCTCAACCCGAGCTCTGATACATCTGATCTGAAAATGGAATGTACTTGTTTAAGGGTGCAAGGTATCCATTTTCCATAATTTCAAATGTGAGTTATACACTTCAAGTGACCTCTAAAAAGGTGAAAACTTCCTATTTCTTATACAGAGATAGACTGTAGGGGCATTCACCGGACATGTCACCTCTAAAGAGAGGATGAGTTCCAGAGGCTACCTAGCCCTCTACAAGCTCTGCCTAAAGAAATAGCAAAGTAAACACTTAGAAGCCTTTGACATACACATACTTGAAGTTTGATGTCTTGCGGAATAAGACAAATAACTTTATGTAGCTGAATAGGTGATTATGTGTGTATGCAAGTTATGTATATTTGTTGTTTAACACTTTATATCAATTTGGTTTGGAATATCATCTTCAGCAAATAAATACATCAAAATGATAAAGCAGTTCACCCCTTCTGGGCTACATCTGTTGGACCAAGCCTCTCGAACTAGGCTTGTCCTCTTGTATTAAAAACGCTACAGAGGCTAATACAAGAATATTAGTGTCTCGAAAGACAGATCTGACTGTAAATACAAAATCAGAAGATAGGAATTAGCTAAACATGCTCTTTCCCAAGCACTAAATAGTGAAATTGTACCTGATACAGTACTTTCCCCAATTGGCCCTAGTGGCCCTTTAGATTAGCATGGAGAATTTCGAGGTGAAGATGACCTCAATTGGTTCTGAAACCTCTGCCATTAGACTCAGAAGGTCGAAAATAGTAGACATAGGCTTTTGAATCACCAAAAATGGATGAACACAGCCCCCAAACAGCTCAAGCACTGAAATGGCCCTAGTGGCCCTGAAAGCTTCCCTGAAGCTAAATAGTGAAACAAATGCCTCAAAAAGAAAAACGAGTTGTAGAAATAGATTCAGAGTGCTGAAAAACTTCAATAATGACCTTCGTTCCACATTCAATGGTTGCACAATTCCCAATGCAGCTCCCAAATTGATTTGGCCCTTGTGGCTCCTGGAACTTCCACGAAGCAAAAACACCTACAAATGACCTGAGATGGCTATGACACCTATGCGAATGGCTTCAGAAGTTCAAAGAGACCCAAAATCCAAAAAAAATTCGTTGAGAAAGAACTTTCCTAGCCAAAGTTATGGCTCATTAAATTTTCTCCAGTCTGCCCCTAGAAAAACTCTAGTTAACTTTAGTTGGAGCTAGTTAGGCCCGCCAAATATGGAGGGTCTGCCCAAATTTGGTGCTCCGCCAACATTTCCACCAGACTAACCGCGCATTAAATGGTCAGTTACAACTGCATGTGACCGAATTTATGCGGCGGTGGTTAGGCACCTCGGAATTTGCCCCAAAACAGTTATGAACCCATGGTTCAATGGCGGAGGTCACGTGGTATGGGGGTTGGCCCTTAGGGGTTGGCCCCCTTTGGGCCCTGCCCAACACAAAATCAAACTTTAAAACAAGTTTATGCCACCCACATAACAAGTCCTATCTGCTTGGTGCATTGGTAAGGCACTGTAGTGTTAGTTAGGAGGTCGCGGGTTCAAACCACAATATGACCAAAATTTTAAACATGCGCCCATATATGCCGACGTCACCTTGCCACGTGGTGGCCTCTGAGCCTGCCACGTGGCGGCTTTTGATTGGCATGCCCAAAAGGAATATTCCCCGAAATATTCTATGGAATATATTTTTTTTTTAATTTTTTGAAAAATTCAAAAATTAAGGGTTATTGGGTGATTTTGTTTTTGGCATAACTTTCTCATACGGCGATCGTTTTTCGAACCATTTATGGCGCCGAAATTGGGAGGATGATCTCTATCCAGTTGTTTAGATTCGAACTAGTTCTGAGCACTTTCATATTTGACCATTTTATGACACTTGGTTCTGAGCTCCTGATCAATGGTTATCCAACACCTTTTTGGCTTCATCCAGATAGGGACAAAGGTGAATGGGGTGGTTCCCTTCACATAACCTACAGGGAAACTTAAATTTTACCATTAGATGCACGCCCCCCAAGCTTCATTACATTCACCTAAGTAGACTACTTATGGCTATCAGGTGGATGGAATGAAGGTTCTTTTACGAGATCAAGTGAAAGACTCGACTGGGATTTTACAAGATCTACTCAAAGACCCGACTTGGAACTTTTCTCCAGGGGAGCTTGTTTCATTTTTTAATGAGCTTGACACAAGACAAAGAACTCTGCTCAAATTCCTTGTTTCATTTTTTAATGAGCTTGACACAAGAAAAGGAACTATGCTCATATTCCTTCATTTCATTTTTTAACGAGGTTGACACAAGACCAGGAACTATCCTCATGGACCTGTTTCATTTTTTAATGAGGTTGACACAGTAAAAGAACTATCCTCATATCCTTGGTTTCATTTTTTAACAAGGTTGACAGAAGATGAGGAACTGTCCTCGTACCCTTTGTTTCATATTTTAACGAGGTTGACACAAGACAAGGAACTATCCTCATGGACCTGTTTCATTTTTTAACAAGGTTGACACAGTAAAAGAACTATCCTCATAGGACCTATTTCATTTTTTTAATGAGGTTGACACAGTAAAAGAACCATCCTCTTGGACCTGTTTCATCTTTTAACGAGGTTGACATAGTAAAAGAAC
This sequence comes from Pinus taeda, assembly GCA_000404065.3. Classification (NCBI taxonomy): domain Eukaryota; kingdom Viridiplantae; phylum Streptophyta; class Pinopsida; order Pinales; family Pinaceae; genus Pinus; species Pinus taeda. The sequence continues at coordinate 47,846 of APFE030109612.1, read as the reverse complement.
TATCCTCATGGAACCTGTCGATCACAACTCATAAGTGGTCATGAAGGAGAGATCTGGTTCTAATGCCCCCAATACATGATGTACATCATAGAGGTCTTGTAGTGTGAACCATGAAATTTGGAGCCCCTTGCTAGTACAAATTCTGTAAAAAAAATAGTAGTGCACCATCCATTAGATAGAGATATATACATCTAAGAATGAGCGATGTCGAATTCATAATTCTACCATAAAATATTGTGCAAAATATAACTTCCTCGTGTTTATCTTCATGTTTCTGAACAAGCATTCAAATACTTATTAAAGCCAATATGTGTTTCGTTCGGTTACTTGAGAGTGGAGCATGTAGTGCAAAAGAAATATTATCGTGCATATGATAGAAGTTCAATGTCTTTTTTTCTTTTGGTCCATATGAATATGGAATTTAAGTAAATTAATACTCTATAATACAAAATGCCATTGTGAGTTTCGTCTAAGTAGGTAGTGGGGAAGGTAAAAAAATTTGTAGAAGGAAGTTCATTGTGTTGAAGTTCAGCTCATTGTGTGGACCTCCGCACATTGAACTTCCTTCCGCACAATAATATTTTCAAAGTTATGTCTTGCAAAAAAGGATAAATCCATGATTTTTATAATAGAAAAATAACTTTTACTTTTTTCAACTTTTATTAATCATACATGTAAAACAAAGTACACAAATAAATTTATTAATATTAGTGCTATCATGGTTTAGAATAATTATTGTAAAAGTAATTACTATTGTATCATAAAATATTCTTTAGATAAACGTGCATAAAGTTATAGAGGTTCATTAGATACTTTTACTTTAGTTAATTTTAATGTTTTGTTTCATTTGGTTCATATGAATATGACATTTAAATAAAGTAATGTTCTCTCAAGCAAAATTCCATTTCGAATTTCATGCAAGAAGGTAGTGTAGAAGGAATATTATTGTGTGGAAGGAAGCTCAATATGTAGAAGTCTAGTTCAATATGTAGACGTCTAGCTCAATGTGTAGAATTCTGCACATTGAAATTCCTTTTGCATAATAAGCCACTCACAAAATTAGCCTTTTTCTTATTTTTAAAATAGTTTTCAAGCATTGAAAAATTTAAAAAATAAAAATAAAATGCCCTCCACCAGGGGAATTATGTCACATCAGAGCTCACTCAACTGATTCAAAATGAGAAATAAGACTACTAGAAAATTAGAAAATTATTTTTGAATCTATGGGAAAATAGGAATATTAAGCATTTTCTCCAAACTTTGGTTAAAATTGCAATAAAATTGGAAAAACATTGAAAGTGAAACCTGCATATAAAGCAATGTGTGAAGCTTTTCTTTTGTGGAGTTTTCCATGCAGTGAAAGCTCAACACAAGTAAAGCTCTCAACGATTCTAGTAGACGTTTTCAATTTTTGTTCCTTTTTGTGGGTTGGGGAGCTAAGTAGGATACGAATATTACTTCTACACATTTCCATACCGTAATGACATTATTGAAACTATAGCCTTAAATTTTTATTAAATTCATGAAAATAATCATATTTTTACCAATTAATCATTTATTTTAAAGCTTGTAAATTAAGCATTTAGGGACACGTGGCATTGATTTTTTATTTATTTTTTAATTTATGACATGTGAACTTAAACATTCATTAAATTTCACTTTGCATTAAAATTCAAGCATTATTACATATGCCATTATTTCAAAACATTAAAATATCAAATCTAAAAGCATGATTTTCAAGGCATTAAAATATTAATATTACCATATATTTTCAAAATGAATAGAAATGAATATGTGGGACTATGGAGGGAGTCCATTGTGTAGAGGAAGCTTTCAAGCTTTCATTGTGCATACCTTCACACTCTACATAATCTATTAATAATAAAATGACCATTGGTCATGTGTGGGACTATAGAGAAAGCTTTCAAGCACAAAGATGAGTAACTTGGGCATGCTAGAATGAAGGCGTGGTTCCTAGGCGCCTACAGGCGGGGTTTCGTACACGAGTTGATGACATGTGGCCGAGTTGGAGCACCAAATGACACAATTGCATGATGGGTACTAAGGGCAAGTCAGGCAGAGGGCGATGATGATACACACATGATGGGTGCAAGTCAGGCAAGATGTGTGATGGTCATGAATCAAGAAGAAGGCATGGGTTCTTTGAGACATGCAATGGTAGTCATTAGGGCATGACGACGATGGGTGTAACAAGAATGTGAAAGTTTAGTGAACCGAGTGATGGGATAGAGTTCGATACATGGCGACATGGGCACCCATGCCCTGGATGCACCTACACGATGGAAAGGTGCCCAAGTGTGCGATGGGGTGTTGCAGGGTAGGCATGCTGGGGTGCCTGAACGAAGGGGAGTGCCTTCACAACACACGAAGGGGCGCTTACCTAAATAAATGAAAGGACAATGATGAATAAAAGTAAAGGATTGTTAGGACCTCAAGTTGGCACCATGGCTAAATGGGCACCCATGATGATCCTTGGCGAGTTATATACCATGTTTGCCTAAGTTATGTGGTGCAATAGGTATGGAGCACGAGCATGACACTTTGGATGCATGGGTTGGGTGTTTTTGGATACTAGTTGGATGAAGTGAACTCTCACATAGAGTGAAAGGAAGAAAGGTGAGTGCCTTGGGTGCATCAACACAAAGGTGAGGTGTCTAGGCGCCTATAAGAAGATTTATGCATGGATCAATGAAAAGAAAGCGAGATAAAGTGTCGGGCGACACAACCACATGACAAGCATCATGTTTGAGTTAGGTAGAAGGAATTGACAATATGCACACGAAGGGCACAGGTTAGATGAGATATGTGACAAGCATGATCAGACTACCTGAGAAATATAACACAGGTCTTGTTGTCAAAACCTTTGCAGCAAGGCACTGGTCAGATCCCTATTAATGTATATAGACAAAAAAAGTAAAGAGGGGTGTGGAGATAGCGAAGACAAGGTTGTGGCATCATCTCGCTTCATGAATGTAAACTCCATGAACGACATATATAGGGAGAACAAGGACTTTAAAAAATAGAGAACATATAAGATTTGTAGGTGTAATGATTGTTGGACTATAGAAAAGGCATGTTTTCCCCTCATAATAGCTTAATCAATCATTTGTATTTGTTTTCTTATATTTGTTTTAGGAATAAATATAGAAGAAAAAATAACAGAAGATGGATAAAATTGATTATTTACAAATTGGGTAAATTTGTGCATGAAAACTAGCTTTCACTATCTTTATATGCAAGGACGTGGATTGGACGACTATTTTTCAAACAACAGAAGAATGACCAAGAAAGGAAAAGGGACACGAATTGAACGACTATTTTTCAAACGACATAATGACGGTGACCAAGAAGGGAAAAGGACAACGTCTTGATTATGGAGGACAATGGAAGACTAGGAGGATCAATTCTATTTTGTGATGAAATCAGATTGATGGTTGTGAAACCTTCAGGATCTCCCAATCCTGAGGATTCGCTTATATCTATTTATCTTTCCAAAAGTTATATAATGCCATGAGGCAAATTGAACATCTCATTAGGAATTTTAAGATTGTAACTATTCTTTTTGGACACGGAGTACTTTCATTACTATGATGTTGTAACCTTATTTTCAAGTTTAATGAAGAAGACTATGTTTCGCCTATAATAACATTTTGAGTATCTCTCGGTGGTGACTTCTGGAGACTTTTGGCCCAGTCGATAGGATATCTACTACTTCAATTGTGTCATATTTATTTCTTCTTATTCTGATAATTGTTTATTATTGTTAGTTTGTGAAATTAGCATTATTCCGATTGTTGAGAGAATTGATGATTATGATTTGCTTTTGTTGTTCAACTTAAATTATATATCTTTCCATAATTTACATCTGCATGTTAATCTTTACTGAATTGATTAGGTTGATTTAAGCATTCAATTGTTATTAATTCTACAGTGTTGTTACCAGAGATCTCAAGCTAATAGTTAATTGCTTTCTGTGATATGTTTGCATAGTTACCTGTTGTTCAATTCTCGTAGCTTTCATTCATGTTAAACGAATTAGTGTCAATACTAGTTAGATTGCTAAGAGTGATTTATTTTACTTGCATTCTGATTCAGTTTCTTGCATAGTAGATTAAGTAGATTTTAACATGCTTTAAATATTTCTTTAAGAATTGTTTGGATTGAATTTCGAGAATTACATATTAGTCATTGCAATGATTCTAAATCATTTCATTAGCCTCTGAATTCACTTGCATATACAATTCTGATACCCTTGAAATAAATAGACTTACCCTGGGTTGATGATTAATGTAGGTATTAAGATCGCCTTTAAATAGTCATCTTAGTGCACCAAAATTTTGGCATCATTGCTAGGGAGAGTGTTTCAAAGTGATTCTTTTTTATTTTTGTTGTAAAAGAATTGGGTTTGAAAAGCGAGAGGTAAGAACCTGCGTAACCAACAAGTAAAGTTCTTTCTCATCAGCCCACTTTTCAGCAGATGCATAGAGGTTAAATAGGAGTAGGGTTCTTCTTATGAATGACTATGAATAAAAATATAGAAAAACATTAGAACCCCCCACCTAAATCCACAAAACCCAAGGGATCTGTGAACCTTGGGAGATCAAATTTTATAGACGAAATCGTAATCAGTAGGATCCCAGACTATATCTGTTAAAAACCTTACTATAGTCCCTCAAGCAGCGTGCTCACCATCTGCAGCCCACGCCAAGATTCATAGCCAAATTAGAGGATTTGAACAAAGCTTTCAGGTTACAGAAAATTTGCATTTTCATCCTTTACAAGAGGAAAAATCGTGTAATCTAACAGAATTAGAAGGAGAAACAAGTGGAACTGCTAAGGAAGATCCATAGTTGCCTAAAATAGGGTTTCTTATGATCCTAGATCTGGGCAATGCCACAAAACCACCTCGGATTGTGAATACTCTTCTTACTCTGATAGCATCCCCTAAAATTCCTTAAGGATATTGGCACATTTTCAACCAAATGGTGAACCAAGTACCTTAAGGTCAAACCTTGACATTGGAATACCCCATAGTTGACCCAGTAGCCAATGCCCCAATGAAAGCTATTCCTTTGCAAAGCATCCCAACCTTTCATGGGATGAAAATAGAGGATCCAGATGCCTTTTTATTTGAATTTGACATCCTCTAAAGAGGATATGATTACACCACTAATCCTTAAAAGTTAAATTTGTTCCCTTCTACTCTAAAAGGAGCAAATTTGAGGTGGTTCATGGGTTTAGGAGGACACACCATTAACTCTTGGGATGACATGAAAACTTCTTTTGTCACAAAATATCAGGACTATTGTAGGACTAGGGAATTAAAAGATGAAATCATTAAGATGTCTACGAAGGATAATGAAACTCTAGAGGAATATGTCAAATGGTTTCACTACAATTTGCAGAGATCCCATTACTCCACATTACCAAAAGAAGTCCTGAGAGCCATTTTAATTAAGGGAATGAAAGAAGAATGCATAGAAACTCTAAATTTAATGGGGAAAGGAGACATTCCTTAGGAGGATTGTGATGAAATCGTTTGCTTGAGTATCAAGTGTTCACGAGGTAATACACGCACGGGGTTAGGAAGCTGAGATCTTGTGACTGGAGCACGCAAGCCACTTAATGGAGGCATAACAAGAATGGAGATCAATAACCTCCTAGAGGACTTCAAGGCAGATATCCTGGGTACCCTCACAACATAGTTGGATGTCCTATAGGCCAAATAGAAACAAGCCTTAGCATAACAGAATTTGGTTGTCTTTTTCCCACAATTCCAGAAGAAGCACAGACAATGGGATATCCATTGGACATGGTCCAGACATGCACTAGATGTACCAAGGACCATGCCACTGAGCAGTGTCCATTACTTCAAGGGTTGAAAGAAATTTTTAAAGAAGCATAAGAAGAGATAGAACTAGTATACTTAATGAACAAACGTCAACAGTGCAAGGCCGATCCATAAGTATGTCACAAGACGCATGTCAATTCTTTCCTTCTTCACCATTTAATTAGCAGCAGAATTTTGGGATGGTGTGGCAAGGTCAATCACCTTTTCTGAATTAGTAGTCCCAACCATTTCTTATGTCATCTTGGCTGACTCAGTCCTTTCTAGGTAATGGTTGGCCAAATTCTCCTTTTACTCCTTTTTGGGAAAGTAATCCATACCCATCCCATTGGCCTACCTCTACTTCACAAAATTTGAACTGGTTTCTGAATTAGTAGTGACCTATAGGGATAATTAATAGGCCTATGGGGACAAGTCCTCAACCCAAACCTACAATATCAGCCCCATATCCATTACAGCAAAATCCTCAACCCCTTTTGCATCCTCAACTACCAACCCAACCAAATCCAAACCCCAATAACAGACCCGTTTAACTAGTGCAAATTATTGAAAACTCAAACTATGGGACTAAGCAAAAAGAATGCAATGAACTTAGACTAAGGTTAGGATGCATTATCACTCCTGGGGAAGATAGAGACCAGTCACCAATTGAGTTAGAAACCCCACCTGTACATAAACCATCGACTATGATTGATGTAGAAATAAAACAAGAAGAAGATACAATTGAGCATAAAAATCCTAAAAAACTCATAATTACTTCTCCCTCATTCCCTGAAAGATTAACAATACCTAAACCCGTTGTTTATTCAGACTTTGATCTAGTAGGGGAACTGAAAAAATTTTGTATTAAAATTCCTCTCCACCAAGCCATCCAAGATATTCTTATTTATGCTAAAACAATTAAAGAGCTATCTGTGAAAAAGCCTGTGAGGAAAGCAAAAGCTCCACCCACTATTCATGTTGTAGGAACCTTGTTTGATCTACTCTTGGGTGGAGAAACACCGATAAAATATGAAGATCCTAGGAATCCTATAGTTATAGTCAAAATATATGGTTGCTCCTTTCCAAACACATTAGTTGACTTGGGTGTAGCCATTAACATCTTAACAGCAAAAAACTGTAACACACTTGGTATTACAGCCCTGGAACCAACCACCACCCTGCTAGAACTTGTTGATCGTTCGATGGTAAGACTAGAGGGGAATTTACATGATATTACAGTTTCTGTAGACTCATGGGAATACCCAGTATATTTTCTTGTCATAAACCCAAAAAGATGATTAGATGGGCACCCTCTAATCTTGGGCCAACCATGGCTGGCAACAATTGATGCTTACATAGGTTGCCGAGAGGGCAACATGAGCATTGGTAAGGGGGATGCTGTAAAAACTCTTCTTTTATATCCTCCTACCAAACCAAGTCTGCCCACTGTAAAAATACATAATAGCCACCCTCATACCTGGAAGAAAGCATTCATTCACCACCAGCAGTAGCAGAGGTGTGTGAGTTCAAGAATCAGACTGAAGATGGTGTAATTAATAATTTTATTAATCAGTCAGCTACTATGAATAATGTCAAATGTCAAATTTTAAAATAAATAATTGACAATGAAACCTTGGAGGACCCTTTGAAAGATACTGATAATCAGCATATCTAGACAACTGTCATTCATAATAGCAAGCCTATTGAAATTGAACCAGGAAAGATTTTAAACATTAATGATAATCTGGACAACGACCAACAAAAAAATCTCATTCAAGTTCTGCAAAAATATAAAGGGGATTTTTCTTGGGATTATCCAGACATGAAGGCATAAACCCACAGTTATGTATGCATCATATCTACACCAAAAAAGATGCTCATCCTATCTGGTAATCTGAGCAAAGATTGAATCCGCATCTCAAAGATATTGTAAAGGAAGAGTTAAAGAAGTTGCAGGATGTGAACTTCATTTATCCTGTTTTGAATAGAAAGTGGGTCTCTCTATTGGTAGTTGTTCCTAAGAAAAATAGGAAGTGGTGCATCTATGTGGATTATCAGGAATTGAACAAGGCCAAACAGAAAGATCGCTTCCCTCTTCCATTTATTGATCAAGTCCTTGATACACCAGTAAGAAAATAGTTATTTTATTTTCTGGATGGCTTTAGTGGCTACAATCAGATCCAAATTTCCCCTGAAGACCAAGAAAAGACCACCTTTACCCACACATGGGGTACATTCACTTACAAAGGGTTATTGTTTGGCTTCTGCAATGCCCTAGCCACGTTTTAGAGGGCCATACTCAACATTTTTGTTGATCTAATAAATGAAGGACTTGAAGTTTACATGGATTACTTTACCTCGCATGGGGACGAATTTGATCAAACATTAGAGAAGGTTTTGGAATGATGCATCGCCACCAGGTTGTGTTTAAGCAATGTCAAGTGTCACATGATGATGAGAGAAGGCGTAATCCTAGGACACTGCATTTTTGCAGCTGGGATATAGGTAGATCCAGGAAAGATATGGTAAGTCTCCTACTACCTATACCATGTACTCAGACGGAGGTACATAGCTTTCTTGGATATGCAGGTTATTATCGCATGTTTTTCAAAAAAAATTCATGGATCGCTACGTCTTTGTATGATTTAACAGGAAATGTCGAATTTAAATGGTCTCACAAATGTGACACTTCTTTTATAGATTTGAAGAAATTAGTTTCGACAGCACCAGTATTGTATGGACCCAACTAGGAGCTACCCTTTCACATCTCAACAAATGCATCAAATGCAACAACAGGCGTTATCCTTGGCCAAGAAGAGGACAGAAAGCCTTATGCTATTTATTATATCAGCAAATATATTACTGTTATTGAACTTAAGTATACAATAACAGAAGAGGAATTATTAGTTGCCATTTATGCCATAAACAAACTTAGGCATTATATAACTAGCTACCAATTTTTTCTGCATACTGATCATTCTGCCATTAGATACTTAGCTAATAAACCCATTACAAATGGTTGAGTGACTCATTGGTTGTTACTTTTGCAGGAGTTTGATATCACCATTAAAGATCGTCCAAGGAAGGAAAACCTAGCTGCAGATTTTCTATCTCAGGTTCCAAAGATAAATGATCCATTGGCAGTGGATGACCAATTTCCAGATGAATGTTTTTTTGCCGTTGCAGTCAAAATGCCATGTTATGCAGATGTGGAAAATTATCTAGCAGTACGGAAGCTTCCCAGGCACTTGACAACAAGGGAAAGGAAACAGATTGTCCAGCGCAATGCCCAATTTTCTTGGATTGGCGGATACCCTTTTCATATAGGGTATGATATGTGTATACGTAGATGCATTCGTGAAGATGAAATTTATGACATCCTGAAGGCTTTCCATGATGAGCCTTGCGGATGAAACTTCACAGATCGTAGAATGGGGCATAAGGTACTACATATGGGCTATTATTGGCCCACTATTTTTAAGGACGCTAAACAATATGTCTAGGCTTGTGATAGCTGCGAAAGGATGGGTCGTCTTGGCCAATCTGATGAAATGCCACTGCAGCCCCAATTGGTAATAGAACCTTTCAAATGATGGGAATTGGATTTCGTTGACCGATTTCATCCCCCATCAAACAAAAAAGCCTATATATTGGTTGCCACAGTTTATGTGACCAAGTGGGTAGAAACAGTAGATTTTCCAAGAGCTACAAAAGAATCCGTAATCAATTTCCTTTTCGGGTTATTTGTGGTGTATGGTTTAACCAGGGAATCGATAACAGATGGAGGGGACAATTTGTACTACATAAGACTATAGCCACTCTTCAGAACCACCATATCATACATAGAGTCACCCTGTATCACCCGCAGGAAAATGGGCAGTTTGAAAGCACCAATAAGGTCATCGAAGAAATTCTGACCAAGACAGTTTCGACACATCAGTGGGACTGGGATGCTAGACTGCCAGAGGCCTTTTGGGCCTATTACACAACTTGGCGAAATACTACTAGTTATTCTTCATACCAACTTGTATTTGGCAAAGAACCTATCTTTCTTATTGAATTTGAAATAAAGACTCTCAGAACAACCCAGGAAGTGGGATTGGATCTAATGGAGGCCCAAACTAAGCGAATTCAACAAATAAATGAAATGGAAGAGGCTCGACTACTTTCTCTACAATGCACTACAATGATTCAGCAGCAAAGGGCAAAGTGGCATGACAATCTTATTAAAAAGAAGACGTTTCAAAAAGGAGATTGGGCAGTCCTCTATGATTCTAGATTCCAAGACTTTCCGGGCAAGTTACAAGCAAGGTAGCATGGCCCTTATGAAATTCAAGAGGTACACAACAATGACACTCTCACTCTGACTACCGTTGATGAGTCTGGCCATTCTTTCAAGGTGAATGGACATCGGGTGCGTCTTTATCACAAACCACTCACCAAAGAGTCTTTTTGTCAATGGGTATGTGATGATCCCACTATGCAAATTTTAGTTGCTAGGGGTGATGACCCAGCAGCTTTACTTTCATAAAAATGTATCTTTCTTCAATTGTAAATAATGTATATATTACCTTAGGGTTGGTTGCAATTTAGTTAGGCATCATTATGTAAATACGAAAATTTCTCTTGTTTTTGGGTGTGTTTAATGGTTGTCGTTCAATCAATTGAACAACACCAATTTTTCTTTTTTGTGTTTTGTTGTTCAATCGATTGAATGATTGTTGTTCAATCAATTGAACAACACTAATTTTTGTTCTTTCATATTTTGTTGTTCAATCGATTGAACAATTGTTGTTCAATCGATTGAACAATTGTTGTTCAATCAATTCAACAATTGTTGTTCAATCAATTGAACAACACAAATTTTTCTTTTTTTTGTGTTTTGTTGTTCAATTGATTGAACGATTACAGTTCAATCAATTGCAAAACACTAACTTTTATTCTTGCATATTTTGTTGTTCAATCAATTGAACATCACCAATTTTTCTTTTGTGTATATTTTTGTTCAATCGATTGAACAATTCTTGTTCAATCAATTGAACAACACTAATCTTTCTTCATGCATATTTTGTTGTTCAATCGATTGAACGATTGCTGCTCAATCAATTGAACAACACCAATTTTTCTTTTGTGTGTTTTGTTGTTAAATCAATTGAACATTTTTTTTCAATCGATTGAAAGATTGTTGTTCAATCAATTGAACAATGCTAATTTTTCTTCTTGCATATTTTGTTGTTTAATTGATTCAACGATTGTTGTTCAATCAATTGAACATAACCAATTTTTCTTTTTATGTGTTTTGTTATTCAATTGATTGAACGATTGTTGTTCAATCAATTGAACAACACCAATTTATTTTTTTTTGTTTTGTTGTTCAATGATTGAACGATTGATGTTTAATCAATTGAACAACACTGATTTATTTTTGTGTTTTTTGTTGTTTAAACAATTGAACCACACCAATTCCTTTTTGTGTTTTGTTGTTCAATCAATTGAACAACACTGATTTTTATTTTAGTGATTGTTGTTCAATAAATTGAACAAATTTTGTTCAATTGATTAGACAATCGTTGCTTGTAGAACAAATAGCTATGATTTTTTTTTTGTTCCATTGTTGATCATTCTTTTGCCATTTTCTTCCTCTTCCATGTTTTGATTGAAAACCATCTAATTGGATGTGGAATTTGTACCCGAGATAAAGAAAAACGATAATATCAATACCATTATGTCTTATAAAACCTTTTGATGGTCATCTTTATTCCGAAACTAACATGGTTCATCCATATAATCATTGGTTGAATATATTCTCTGTGGACACATTATAAAATGATTTACTATCTTAATACCATGTTGGTTTATCTTTCACACTTTCAAATGGATATATCCCTTTGATATGATGATATAGGGATAAAAGCATAAATTTCATTGCCATTTTTTTTACTTCTTATGCCATCCCTGACTCTTAAGGAGTAAATGAGTCTCCCTCCCTTTATAATAAAAATATGAAAATATGAACTATGAAAATAAAACATACACCTTCTTAAAGAGAATAGGGGGTCTCATCATGAGCCAACCTACCATGATCATAAGGGTGTATCAAGTGACATTCCATTATGGCTACCACACCAGGGTAATGACATTCTTGATAATTAAAACTATCAGAAGGACAGGAGGTCTCATCATGAGCTAGCCTGATCACTTTGTTATATCTTGGTGAATGGCACTATGAGTATCTGGTCACCATTCCAGCATAGTGGTCTATTTATATCAAAGAAAAAGGAAATCAACTAAATAGTAAAAGGAGGATTCCGGCTCATTTTTGGGGTTAAAAAGAAACCATGTCGAGGCTATGAATGCCTGCTGGCAGCAATGGCTCTACTTGCGGTATTGAAGTACTATGTTACATTGAAAAATAATCTTTATCCTATTACCACCTATGGATTCATTTCTAAACGAGAATTTACCATTTGAACAACATTTCTAATCCAATTAGCCAACACGCATGGTAAACTATATCTTTATATACATTATATCATTATTGTCCAATCACTCCATATCAATAGTCATTAACATTTATCGCCAGTCATGCATTCGTCACCTTTCCGCCCAACGTAAATATCTATTTACATAATGATATAATACATGTTTTATTCTTTTTATGGGAATTTAAAATCCTTTGACCTGTACTACTTTGATTGCTTTTATCATATTTACACCGCTTTGATTGATTGTCTGGCTGCATTTATGACTTCCTAGCGCCCTCTCCATTTTTCGCATGCTTGGTGGCTATGGGTGCCCTTTTCTGATTGGAGGGGGGATGGTCTACATTATGGATAGCATGTGTGATAATTTATGGATAGCATGTGTGATGATTATTAAATTGTTCTATGATTGAAGGGCTGCATTATGAATGCGCATGTGTAATAATTTTATCAAATCGTTTTTTGATTGGAGGGGGGCAGGCAAGCATTATGGATAGCATGTGAATTAATTATGATGATACGCCAAAAACTGTTGATGAGACAAATAACCTAATTTCCTTTGCTATTAACTCTAAAATAATGTCACTTCTCTATCAATAGCTTTAACATTCTACAGTGTTGTTCCAAACTATGAAATTGGAGAAGAGTGCATGTAAAATTGAAAAATAGCAGCCATGGGAGGAAAAGCCATCTGCAGTGAACCCACAGTGCTCTAGGTATTAGACTAGGCTCATGATATTCTTGAGCGCGCTAGCTGGCTTCAATATTTGACCAAATTACATGGATTTCATGAGGAAACAACACTTGAATTTTTGTAGAATTTACAGAATAGCCACACCACAGTGAGAGGCAGAAACATAACAATCTTTGAAGTAGTCATTGCTAAAGTCTCTGGACTTCCAGCAGAAGGCACGAGGTGGACGAATAAGCATGTTCTTTTACAAGACACAGTCACAACATTTCAAGTGGAAGAACTTACTCATTGAAGATTCCACATGGAAGGATGAGAATTTTATACAAAAGCATCCAAAACTACTCAAGCATTGAGGACAACACTTTTTTGAAGGAGAGGGGCATGTTAGGTCCCTATAATACTAGTGATTCCCCCATTACTATTGTAATTGTACCCCTTATTGTTATTGTTATGCCCCTATTGTTCCCATATTGTTATTATTATGCCCCATAGAAGCCCACTATTGTTATTTTTATGCCCTTATATTATTATTGATAGGTTTGCTTTGGTTACATTGTGACCCCTTATACTCCTATATATAGAAAGGAGCTTTTTTCATTTGCATCATCCAAGAATTGTACATTTGTGTAATGTAAAGGAGGTTTCCCCCTCGAAGAGGTTGATTTCTAAGTCATTGATCTATCTTTTCTATCTTTTTGTGAGTTGGTTTCATAACAACTACCATATGCCCCAAGGAATAGCTGAAGTTGTTGTTCAAACTGATACTAAAGAAAATGCCCAAGCTGATTATTGTATGACTCGAGAAGTAGCTAAGGTTGTTGTTCAAAATGACGCAATCGTAACACAAGATAATGAAGTTCAGACAGAGGAAACGCCTGACTATGTTCCTCTGGTAAGAGAAGTGATTATTATAAAATTGAAAAACGAACTAGCCAAGACTCAGTGGGAGTGACTCAACATAAACAAAAAGTAGTGTCATTACAAGTACACCAGGAATTGTGAAAGAAATTTAAGATACTTACTGTCACAAAGGATGAGACTTTCGCTAATTACAAAGATGAGCAGAATAAAGTCGAAGAAACGCAAGGCAAGATGTAGAGGGCCAAGGAGAAAAATGAAATTATTTTCTCTCTCTATTCAAATGCCTTGTCGTGCCGAGCACCTGTCACCAATTATGCACTATTCCTGTTGGAAATATATCTCTTACTGAACATTAAAGTCGTCAAGGCTGGTAAGTCAACAGAAATTAAGACCACTCTTTGTCAAATGTTTCAAAGAACAAAATGAACAAGTACATGCACAACATTTTCTTAGAGGATGACTTGGATAGTAATCCTGGCCCCTTTGTTGGAGATATCTAGTTTCAAGTTTTTCTTTCTTTTTTTTCCACCAATCAGATTAAATGGGCTAAAGCCCATAATACTTTTCAAAAGAGGGAATATGGTATAGACTTATGGGTTAGGGGAGAACCCACAAAACCCCAACATCTCTCTGTCCAACACAAATAGTTCATGAATTGAACAGGTGTTGTGGGTCAATTAGGACCACTCCATACAGACATCATATAGGAAGGAAAGGAATACTTTCATGAATTTAAAGAAGAAGCTTTGTTAGCAGCACGACAAAGATGGGAAGCCTCTAGTAACAATGTCAAGAACAGGGAGCCATTTGCGTTTAGAAATTTCAAATTTGCCTCCACTTGCCTACACAAATACAACAATTTGGTCCTAAGCATGGGCCCTAACTGGATAGGGTGCCGATACAGAAGTCTAGCTATTTGGTATCCTCCTGATGGGTATCATGGTGATTATAACTTTCCAGATTATCGAGTGAACCAGTATTTTGTGGTACTCAAACAGAAAAATGATTTTAGGCTATATAAGGAGGAAGTATACCCTACTTATTCCTTGACTCAACTGCACCTCAACCATCTTATTGCATGAGGACATGCAAAATGGTAAGCAGGGGAGTATGTTGGGTCGTGGAAAAGGTATGTTTTCCACTCATAATAGCTTAATTAATCATTTGTATTTATGTTCTTATATTCATTTTACGAATAAATATAGAAGAAACAATAGCATAAGCTGGATAAAATCGATTACTTACAAATTGTGTAAATTTGTGCATGAAAAACCAACTTTCACTATATTTATATGCAGGGACGCGGATTGGACGAATGTTGTTCAAACGACAGAACCACAACGACCAAGAAAGTAAAATGGACATGGATTGAACAATTGTTTTTCAAACAATAGAACAACAGTGACCAAGAAGGGAAAAGGACAATGTCTCAATTATGGAGGACAACAGAAGACTAGGAGGATCAATTCTATTTTGTGATGAAATCAGATTGATGGTTGCGAAATCCTCACTTGATCCTTAGGATTTGCTTCTATATATTTATCTTTCCAAAATTTATATAAAGCCATGAGGCAAATTGAACAACTGATTAGGAATTTTAAGATTGTAACTATTATTTTTGGACACATAGTACTTTCATTATTGTGATGTTGTAACCTTATTTTCAAGTTTAATGAAGAAGAATATGTTTCACCTATAATAGCATTCTGAGTATCTCTCGGCAGTGACTTCTGGAGAATTTAGGCCTAGTCAATAGGAGGTCTACTGCTTCAATTGTGTCATATTTATTTCTGCTTATTCTGGTAATTGTTTATTACTGTTAGTTTATGAAATTAAAATTATTCTGATTGTTGAGAGGATTGATCATTATGATTTGCTTTTGTTTTTCAATTTAAATTCTATATCCTGTCATAGTTTACATCTGCGTGCTAATATTTACCGAACTAATTAGGTTGATTTAAGCATTTGATTTTTGTTCATTCTATAGTGGTGTTACCGAAGATCTCAAGCTAATAGTTAATTTCTTTCTGTGAGATGTTTGCATAGTTACTTGATGTTCAATTGTTGTAGCTTTCATTCATGTTAAACAAATTAGTGTCAATACCAGTTAGATTGCTAAGAGCGATTTCTTTTACTTGCATTCCGATTCAGTTTCTTGCAGAGTAGATTAAGTAGATCTAAACATGATTTAAAGATTTCTTTTAGAATTATTTCGATTGAATTTCAAGAATTAGATATTAGTAATTGCAATGATTCTAAATCATTTCATTAGCCTCTGCATTCACTTGCATATATAATGCTAACACTCTTGAAATAAATAGACTTACCCTGGGTTGATGATTAATGTAGGTATTAAGATTGCTTTTAAATAGTCATCTTAGTGCACCAACGATGATGTCTCCACATTGTTTTTATTATGCAATGACTATGAAAACAAAGTAGATGTTTGCCTAGTTTGCCACCATTTGAAAACCACAAGCATGCAGATCTACTTTTCATGAATCGCTTTGTTTCAAACATTGAAATATTACTAATTTAATCTGTCACATATCACAAGTATATGAGTATACCTGGATAATGTTGCCATGAATGTGAGTGCATAATTTCATCCTTGTGCGGAAGTTCATTATGAGGAGGTCCTCCAAACAAGGAACTCCACACAATGAACTTCTGCACAAGGATGAAATTTCAAACTCGCATTCATGGCTCCTAGTCACGCACTTCATTCAACCCTGAAATGTTCGATTAGTTCCCAAGGTAAACGAAAATGACATTTGATATTTATAATAGTTATTTTAATTTCGATTATAGATTTTATATATCTAATAAGGAAAAAATAATTATTGACTTAGTTAGATGTTTGCTGAATGATTAAATTCCTGCATGGGTTCACGATAAACATCAAAGAGGTCCCATATTGTGAACCATGAAATTCCGAGCCCCTTGCTAATACAAATTACACAAAAAAATAGGATTGCACCATCCATTAGCTAGGGCTATAAAATTGAGAAGGAGTAATGTCTATGCATAATTCTATTGTAAAAGATTGTAAAAAATACAACTTTCTGGTATTTCTCCTCATGTTTCTGACTAAGCAATCATGTAGCTATTAAAGCCAATATTTCGCTTCCTTTTGTTACTCGGGAGTCAAGCAGGTAGTGAGGGTGAAAGATTATGTTGCATATGATACAGGTTCAAGATTATTGTTTTGTTTCGTTTGGTTTATATAATATGGAATATCAATAAAGTAAATCTCTCTCATGGAAAAATCCATTTTGAGTTTCGTGCAAGCATGTAGCAGGGAAGGAAGAATATTTTTGCAAAAGGAAGTTCAATGTGTGGAAGTTCAACTCATTGTGTAGACCTCTGCACATTGAATTTCCTTCCCCACAATATAATATTTTCAGAGTTGACACTTGCAAAAAAAAATAATTAAGTCCATCATTTTTATAGCAGATTTTTTTTTACTTGTTGCAGCTTTTATTAATCGTACATGTAAAACAAAGTGCACAAATAAGCATGTTGATATAGGTGTTATCATGGTTTAGAGTAATTATTGTAAAAGTAATTAATATTGTATTGTAAAATGTCGTTTAGATGAATGTGCATAAAATTATAAAGGTTCGTTAGATACTTTTACTTTGGTTAATTCTAATGTTTTGTTTTGTTTGGTTCATATGAATATGGCATTTAAATAAAATAATTCTCTCTCATGTAAAATCCAATTTCGAGTTTCATGCAAGTAGGTAGTGTGGAAGGAATATTATTTTGTGAAATGAGTTCAGTGTGTGGAAGCTCAACTCATTGTACATACCTCTACGCATTGAACTTTGTTTAATGCTTACAAAAAAAAATATAATTCCATGCTTTTTATAATAGAAGAATAACTTACTTGTTGCATATTTTATTAATCCTGCATGTAAAACAAGGTGTACAATTAAAGTTCTTGATATTAGTTATGTCATGTTTTAGAGTAATTATTGTAAATGTAATTATTATTGTACTGTAAAATGTTCTAAAGATAAACACACATAAAGTTATAAAGGTGCATAAGATACTTTCACTTTAGTTAATTTTAATGTTTTGTTTCAATTGGTTCATATCAATATGAAATTTAAATAAAGTAATGCTATCTCGTGCAAAATTCCATTTCAAGTTTTGTGCAAGAAAATAGTGCAAAAGGAAGATAATTGTGTGGAAGGAAGTTCAATGTGTGGAAATTCAGTTCATTCTATGGACCTCCGCATATTGAACTTCCTTCTACACAATAATATTTTTGAAGATATCACTCGAAAAATAGATAAGTCCAAGATTTTTATAATAGAAAAATAACTTTTAGTTGTTGCACATTTTATTAATCCTACATGTAAAACAAATTGTACAAATAAAATTGTTGATATTAGTGCTATCATAGTTTAGAGTAATTATTGTAAAAGTAATTATTATTGTACTGTAAAATGTTCTTTAGATAAACATGCATAAAGTTATAAAGATTCATTAGATACCTTTACTCTAGTTAATTTTAATGTTTTGTTTTGTTTGGCTCATATGAATATCACATTTAAATAAAGTAATGCTCTCTCATGCAAAATTCCATTTCAAATTTCATGAGTAGGTGGTGCAAAAGAAAAATTATTGTGTGGAAGGAAGTTCAATGTGCAAAAGTTCAACTGATTGTGCGAACCTTGGATATTGAACTTCCTTTTTTTTATAATAGAAAATTAAATTCTACTTCTTGTAGCTTTTATTAATCCTACATGTAAAACAAAGTTGACACATGAACTTGTTGATATTAGTTCTATCATGATTTAGAGTAATTATTGTAAAATTAATTATTATATTGTAAAATGTTCTTAATATAAACGTGGATAAAGTTATAAAGATTTATTCGATACTTTTAATTTATTTAATTTTAATGTTTTATTTCGTTTGTTACATATGAATATGTCAATTAAATAAAGTAATGCATTCTTGTGCAAAATTCCACTTCGAGTTTTATGCAAGCAAGCAGTGCAAAAGAAAGATTATTGTGCAGAAGGAAGTTCAATGAATTGGAGATTTGTTTAGTGCTACCCCACCCGACATTTACGTAAAGGAGCTACAACCATGTCAACTATGGCATCATTGGGTAGTGTAGTTGCATAATAGTGTCAGTCTCAGTGTCATGTCAAAGAACTCACCTATTCAATGGCCACTCACAAAATTAGTCTTTTTCTTATTTTTAAATTATTTGTCAGACACCCACAAATAGAAAAAATAAATTTCCCTCTACCAGGAGAATTATGTCCCATCAGAGCTAACTTAACCAATAAAAAATTAGAAATAAGACTAACATAAAATTATAAATTTATTTTCGAATTTATGGAAAACTAGGAATATTAAGCATTTTCTCCAAACTTTTCTTTAAATTGGATTTTTTTTAAATTCAACGCACTTTAACGTGAGTTATAATCCTTGGCAATGCAGTGACTAATAAAGATGAATAAAATTTTCACCATCAAAATGATGAGTAAAAAAAATACCACCAAAAATACTTATAAACCACATACAAACCCATGCAAACCCATGCAATAGTAGACAAACATTGAGAAAAAAAATATATTAATAAAATAATAAGGATAAAGAACCGACATAAAGATGCAACACAAGAGGAACAAGAAATATTATCAAATGATATATTCAATGATATATTCAAACCTTACATTAGAGACTTAATAATAGAACCAATAATGAAGCATGTTTTACTACTGCATGCACATTACTAAAGTGGCTACACTTTCTTGTGCATGTTTATTCGAAAAAACTCCATTGTAGCTAATGTGGTAGTTTAGAAGCCATGAATGCAAATTTTCATTAGCATGTGGGTTTTCTTGTGTGGGTTCATTCTCTAGTCCACCATTATCAATTTCATGTGAGTTCCTTCACGGTACTCTTGGATTCAGACGTAATATTACTATGGCAATAAGATAATACTAAAATTTCCATTGAAAATGAAATTAATGGTGTCTATTTTCCTTGGATTAAACCTAATCTCATTAATGGAATCTCATTAATGGAGTAACCTAATCTCATTAATGGAGTAAGTAACTAAGATGTAACATTTAAAAGAAAATTGTTCGTACATGGTTTCTTTTCTTGGCCCAATTTGATTAATATGGTATATAATAATAATGTTCACATTAAAATTATATAACAAATAATTAATTTCATTTCAAAGAGAATAATAGACATTGAGAAAATCATAAGTAATAACAAAAGAATCATGATTTTGTGCCCACCTTGCACCAAAACTTACTTACTAAGGTAAGGTAGTACAAGTGACAGAGATGGTCTAAAGTCCATGATAGAGGATTTTGTAAATTGTGTCATGTGGTAATAAAATATATTAAAATTTAGAAATAAAAAAATAACATTCAAGACGAAATTAGAAAGCAGGAAGCATTGAGTAATAATAATACTAATTCAATATCATGAATTCAGTATATCAACTCTTTCTTGAATTACAAGGTATGGTGTTCGATATAGTTCCACTCATATTTCATAATGCATTTATTAATTTTCATGTGAACATGATGTTGTTGGATTGAGGTCAATCCATCTATGAATGATGACATCTTTGGATTTAGGACACATTGTAATATTACTTGTGGGATATAGTCATTACCATGAATGGCTTCAATTTTCAATTCATATGAGTGGCATACCATAGTTTACATACATCACCATAGGTTTTGAAAAGTAGTTGTGTTAGTGGCATACCATAGTTTACATATACCTTTTGAAAATTAGTTTTTTTTTTTTTATATATATTTATATTATGCTTATTTTTACAAATCGTAGCACAATCAATGATATTCAAAGTTTCTATTTACAGCCAATTAACTTACCTTTTAATATTCACAATATTAGTTTCAAATAAGGGTGTATCATATACATGAGTGTTTCTATTTTAAACTGAATTTAAAAAAAAAAAAAAATTAATTATATTTATAAGGTAGA